>VWZG01009391.1:799709-831633 GCA_013396735.1 Grallaria varia | reverse complement strand
TTCATGTGTGTGTATGGATTCTAAACAACCACATGGAACAAAATCAAAGCATTTTATAAAATTTCATGAACTATCATTTTTGAATTATATTGCATCAAGAGACCACCAAGGGGAGAAAATTAGAATTATTTAATTTAAATGGGTTGCAAAGCAATTTTATTTATTTTATTTACTTTCTTTTTGTACTATTTTTATTTAATATTCTCCACTGACAGAAGTGGTAGTGACCATTTAATATCCATTGCATGCTTTTCAGCCTTGTTTTTAGGTTTAACACCCAAATAAGATGAAAGATAGTTAAATGCTGTGGAACAAATTTACAGCAAATGTCAATCATCACACTGATTTTACATCAGTTTCATACTTGGAACTATGCATAAAGAACTGAAAGTTCACTACAAATCTTCCTATATATTTAATATTCCAAGACTGATATAATTTAAACTGTTTGACTTACAGCTCACAGAATTTTGGTACCATAAATATTAAAAGTGTTTTAAATATTGATTTTAAAATATTTGTTTTTCTGGAAATATAATAGATGTAATATATTTTCGGTAAAATATCTCTTTAAAAAATTGTATCCTTTTCAAAGTTTTTGAATAGATGCTACAAGTGATTTTTATATAGACATCTCCCCATTCAGGCAAACCTGTATTAGTTTTTCAACCTGAGCAAATCTCTACATTGCATAGCAGAAGAGCATCTAAATGAGATTGGATTTGTATTTTCTACTTGCTTTGCTTTTAACTTTGGAGTTTCTCTGGTTCTCTCTAGCTATTAAAATTTTAACACGTTTGAAACTACTAGTGGTTATCAACATAGGAATCAAACTCACCACCTGAACTGGGATGTCAAAAAAGATTCCCACTCATTTAAAAAAGGCTAGTGTTAGTAAATTATAGAAAAAGGCCTTTCTCATTATGGAAAAAAGGTTTTTTGTTCAGACTGAATCTAAATTAGTTTTATGAGTGTTAACCGTAGAGAATGCTTTGATGAAATGGAGACAACCATGTTAAAAGCACAGATATTGCATATTGTCTAATATGGGTGGGTACACAAAGGCACATACATGTTTTTAATTGTGATTCCATAGGGAAATAGGAAGGCAAAATTAGCTCTTAACAACAAGACAAACCAAACTTGGTCTCCATACCCGTGGTTCATTGTATTTACGTGGACTGCTGATGTTTGAATGATAGATAAAACTATGAAAGAAAACAGAAGTAGAAAATCTAGCACAATTATGTCATTCATGTGGGAAATGCAATGCAAAGTCGATATGGTACCATCTGTACTGAGGTTCCACTGTCTAAAATGTACGTATTAGTAGAGAACAAAGGAATTGTGTCCATTCTTAGTGTCCACTTTATCTAGAGGATTACCTTGATTAGCAGAAACGTGTGACAATGAAAATGCCTATAGATTTCCTGATTTTTCCTCTCTTCTTTTGTCAGCAAGAGTTTGATGAATGAGATAAGACATTGGAACTGAAAATTCTGGTAAAACTGCTTTTCTAGTCACAATAACCCCAGTACTGCGTACTGTACAAAACTAATCTGACTGAAAGTACAGCATTTATTACTGGTAATATTTTCTGAGGACTTGTGCTCAAGAAAAATTTGATTAAAGAAAGCTTTGTTGGTAAATATATGCTGAAAACTGATCATGTGGTATCTGAGAACAAGGCACAATACCACAACTGTATAAATAAGATTAAGTGGTAGGTCCAAGGGAAAAAGTAGGGAGAGTAATTGATTATATAAAAAATTGAGACATTTGTCTGATGAATTTCTTTTGTAACAACCTGGTGTTCTCTCTTTCTAAGTAAAGGATAATCAACGGCCATGAAGAGGAACTGGATCTAATTAATAAAATGACTACCCCATTTCCCGAACATTCAACCTCAGAAAGCAATGTGCTATTGATAAATGCGAAATGTGTTTGGGTCTGCTGATCAATTCTCTCTTTTAGGTACTTACAAGTGCTTTATGTTCCTTAGCTTAAATTAACTTTGCCCATCCAAATTGGATGAGTTCCTTAATGTGGTTATATAGTGCTTTCTGAATTACTATGTTTGTATGCAAATATTCATTGGACGCTATTCCAAAGTGATTATTAGAAAAGCTTGTATCATTTGCATGGTGACAGTTCTTTTGAAATAATCAGAAATCTAGAGAAATATTTAACCTTATCTTCAAAAAAATTGATGTTGCTGAAATCATGGATACTTTGCAGTGTTGTATCCTGCTGTTTAGAAAACTCTGGTGTTGATTGTAATTAAAGTGACACGTTGCAACTAGAAGAGTTAAGAACCACAAACTGGATGGTTTAAAATAATTAGGTAGTGTTTGCACTGGCTAACAATACTAAAAGAAGAAAAACTTGTAAGTTGCCATCTTTAAAGAAGTTCTTGTTAGATTCACAGTCTTCAAAAATTATGTTAAAGGATAATGGAAAAAAACGGTTTGGCTCTGAAGAAGGGGCTGCTTCTTTGTTTTGTTTTGGCTTTTTTTGAGGGGAGAATGGTTTAATTCAGGAGAACTGAGCTGCTTTGATGATTGATTGATTGATTGATTGATTAATTGACTAACTGACTACCAGCATATGCTACTCATTTGTGCTGTGTCACACCACACTACCAATGGCAACGTAGAAGACTATCCACGGGGTTTGCATTGTTCCAGGATAAGTTACCGGAACTTCTGCATGTTTCTTCCACACGTTTGTGTACTTCAAAATGCATTACAGTGCCTTCTTCTGAGGAGCCATACCTGTATAATTTTAAATGCTGTTGAATGAGACCAGTACTTGAGGTTTGTACTTTTTTAAAAGACCTCTGTCTAAGACTTCTGCATTAATAGGATAAGCTTTATCGGGTGACCACTCAGCCTCTTTAGAATTGTATTGGGCTGTAACTGTGTTACGTTTTTTTTGCAGTGCACACCACTCGAAACTAAGTAAGTTACTAATTATTATAAATTCTGATAATATTGGCGACTTTGAAGAACTGCACTGAATTGACATTCTTGTTTTGAATTCCTTGATGGTGTACCCTTTTGGCCAAGGTATCCTCCAGTGCATTGGGAAAAGTATTGCCAGGAGGATGAGGGAGGTAATCCTGCTCCTCTGCTCAGCCCTGGTGAGGCCCTGCCTGTGGCTCTGTGTCCAGCTCTGGACTTCTCAGTACGAGACATACATGGAGCTCCTGCAGAGGGTCCAGCAGAGTGCGACAAATAAAGGACTGGAGCATCTTTCTTACGAGGAAAGACTGAGCTGGCCCTGTTCAGCCTTGAGAAGAAGTGACTGAGAGGGAACCTATTCAATGTCTATAAGTGTCTGAAGGGAGGGTGTTAAGAGGATGGAGCCAGACTCTGCTCAGTGGTGACAACCAACCAGGCAAGCAGCAATGGGTAGAAAATAATACACAGGCAGTTCCACCTGAACATAAGGAAGAACTTCTTTACTGTGTGGGTGCCCAAGCACTGAAACGGATTGCCTGGATAAATTATGGAGTTTTCCTCACTGGACATATTCAAGAGCCAACTGGATGTAATCCTGTGCAATGTGCTGTGGAATGACCCTGCTTGAGCGAGGAGGTTGGACCAATGACCCACTGTGGTCTGTTCCAACCTGATCCATTCTGCTAGTCTCTAATCCTATATTCTATTCTGTAATTCTGTGAAATACCAAAAAGTATGTGCTTCTCAGAACATATGTTTGTATATATGTATTAAGGAATTGCAACATTAGCATCTACAAAAATATGTTCTGATAGTTACAGCAAGGTCCAGAGATTTGAGAAGAGCTTGGTTTTTATTAGCCAGTGAATGATTTATGTCATATTAAAGCAGCATGGCAACATCTGGTAGCAAAAGTTATGAGTGGGAAACTGTGAGTTGTGAAATAAACCTGATGTCCATGACTGGGAATATCATATCAATTTCCTTCACTTCTTATTACTGAAAGCAGGTTTTATATCTACATCCTCATCTATCTGATGGTCAGATGATATCT
Organism: Grallaria varia; assembly: GCA_013396735.1. Classification (NCBI taxonomy): domain Eukaryota; kingdom Metazoa; phylum Chordata; class Aves; order Passeriformes; family Formicariidae; genus Grallaria; species Grallaria varia. The sequence continues at coordinate 827,616 of VWZG01009391.1, read as the reverse complement.
TCATACCTGTTTTGAGTTACTGCAGCTATCATTGATGGTACATGTGACATCTTGGACAAAGAGTAGGATGGGAATTTGTTAATAGAATATAATTAAATTATAGAGTTGGATTAGGTTGTGATTATATGGACAGCTGGCATTGTATTTAAGGAGTTTAATATAATTTTGTATTGAAAGTTTAAGTTTTATAAAAGGTCTCTGCAACTGCACTGAGCTCCTCAATTACTTGTATGTTGAATATCACAATAAACAAATGCCCTACATAAAAGTTAAAAGCAATAGTAAAGGATGGGCTAAGAGTAAAAAGTTAAATTTTTAAATGCAGTTTTATAAACATATTAATAGTGCTTAATAAGTTTCTGGTGTATTAAGACATTTCACCTAAGGGAGACATACTTGTCAACATCTACCAGAAATTAACATCTCTCCATTCAAAAATCCTTTAATCATCCCCTGGATTACTTGTGAATGAATCCTATTTATATCAGATTGCTCCTACTCTGGAGGCATCGCTCATCAACATCAGGGACTGATAAGGAGTCTGTTCTGCTGCCACATCGTCTCTGTAATTCTGTACGCAACAGTCTCACCTGAGCTTTGTCTCCTATGTCACCTGGGGGTTTTGTTGGTGATCCAGAGAGGTTTATTAAATTATCAATTCGATCTAGTTCTGAAAAATGTTTTCCATACAAATTATTTTAAATTTATATGTAATTATTCACACAGCCTCAATTCCAAACAAGTACTTGAACTTAAGATAGTAGAATTGTTTTAAGTAGTCTATTTAATTTAATAACCATCACAACAAAGAAAAAACATGTTTGGGATTCCTGATTGGTGTTGTACAGAATGAGCTGTCATTTTTATTATCCACCTTTAGGCTTATAGGATAGCAGATGATCTAAAGTTTGCCACTGAAGAAAAACAACTCTCTTTGAAAAACAGCTTGGAACATGATCTGTAGCTGGTTGGCTGGTTAATAAAGGAGTGTATTTAATCTTACAGATACAACTATATACAGAAATGCTATTCATCAAAGTTTCCTTGGGTGGTCAGCCTACAGTCAGAGAAATGGAGCTACCCATTACAGTAAGAGATGGAGAAGAAGTTTCTCCCTTGCTCTGCAGTGCACAGCGGCCATCAGTGCACGGCTGCTTTTCTTTTTGGTTGTATTTGACACCAAGTCCTGCCCTGGACTGAGTAAAGGACCAGACCAACAGAAAAGAGGACCTCAAGATCTTAAGCATCCATTCAGGGTGGAATAAAGTGAAAAGAATTTATACAAGACTGTAAATCTTAAACTCCTTAATTTCTAGGAGCTCTCACAACATAGATATTTCTCAGTCCACCCTCCAGGATCTGAACTGCTGCCAGGTTATCTGTAATTATCTGGATCATACAGTTTGTTGCAATGTGTGTGCTTGAGCTACTCTGAGAAGATATTGAGACATAATAAACTTTACTGTAACAGGTATTAGGAATATGGTGCTGCTTCCTTGGAATGGAGAGTAATTTCTGTATCTGCAGACCAGGAAATGTATGTGGAACGTCTGCAACCTAACAGCTGTTGAATGTCACTTTGGCTAGATCAAGGGCTTAAAATGTGCTTAAGTAATCTACTCCAGCTCTTACTTTTAGAAAGTACATCTGTGCTGACAGTTCTTCCACCAACATAGTCCCACACATGCTAAAATGATAAACAAACTAGCTTCAAATCAAGGTGATAATGGAAGATACTGGAAAGCTCAAAGATATTTCACATGGAAATGTTACTAGCCAAACACTTTGGTGTAATTAATGACTTCGGAAAAAATGTTTCTCTCAAACCCATAAAGCTGTCTTGTTTGTGATGTGCCTCACTAACACAGAGCTGTTGAAGTTTTACCACTTTGAGCTGTATAAAATCTATTGTTTTGTGACAACCATGAGCAAATTACATTTATGCTTTGAAGTTTTAAATGCTGTCTTGCCAGGGGATAATAGACATTCAATTTTCACTCATCATCTAGAACCCAGCAAAATAACAAAATCAGTAGGGGGCTTCTGTTGGTTTAATAGTTCTTGTTTTAAGATCATAATAAACTACACACAAAACCTAAGCCATCAGATTAATAATAATTATTTTTCCTGTGATTATTTCAAAGATAGCTCCTTTGTATGACATACTTTGATTTTTATCTGTTTCCAAAATGAAATTTTAAAGTGATTAGAAAGCTATTTACCAATGCAACCATGCAGGGAATGGCATACTCTGATTAAAAACCATTGCTAGGCTGTACTGGGAAATAATATCTTAGCTTAAAAAGGAATGTAGTATCAATTATTAGTCAAAGCAGGGGGAAAAAATTGCAAAAACAAACAAGAAAATTGTGTCACCCAGTGAAGAGACATCACTTAGAAAAAGAGGTAACTTTTTTTAATGGTAACTTCCTCACTCTGATTTGTCTCATAGCCCTTCATGCAGACTCACATAGTCTCTTGTCACCTAATCTTTGCATGAATCTGATCTTATACATTATATATTGGTAAAATTTCTGGTAAGGTTTTAATTTATTCAATTAATATTTGTCTCAAATATTTTCAGATTGTTTGAACTGAAATAGTTTGTCAAGGTTTAGCATGAAAATTTACATTCTAAAATATAAATTTAAGATGCAAATTAGTTATGCATTGCTAAATAATTAGTTTTGGAGGACTAAGATTAGAAACTGTTCAGGGATTTTAAAGCATGAAAAACATTGGGTAAATATTTGATTAAACATTTTGAGTTTTAAAAATTAGCCTGAATAAAACAGTTTAAAGCTAAATGGAACTCCTTAATTTTCTCTTCTAATTTCTCTGCACAAAACCAGAAAAATATTGTTTGAACTTTTCTATAGGAAATAAATAAATAAATGTGTAATGTAGTTGAGTTTTTATAAACCAGAAGTATTTACAAAGCCAGTGAGCTTCAATTCAATCATGTATTAAGCTGAGTTTCAAGAACTGAAAAACCAAGGAAATGACAAAAATGCATTGTCAGTTTGGGCCTGCAGGAAAATGAAACCCAAAATATTTAGTTCCAGGTAAAATTATGAAATCACAGAGAAAATATGTGCACCAGAAAGTACATACCTTAGCCAAAGGAAGACAATGAAATTAAAATAAGGTTGGTGGGAATGGCAGGGAAAAGGGAAAATGAGCTTTTGCTAATGATGCATATAGTAGGTGAGCACTTGCTTGAGAAACCTGATTGCCACAACAGATAAAATTTCCAGATTAGTGAATGAAGGAAACATTGAAAATGTAATGTAAGTGATTTAATACAGTGTTTTATAAATTTCTACATTTAAAATTAAACTGTCTTGGCAGAAAGATTTGCATTAATTTTAAATGGACTGAAGAGCTAAACAAAGAGCTATAATAGAACATGATAAATTGTAAGGAAGTGCTTAGTTTGGAACTGTAAAAATAGGTGGTGGTTCCAGTCTTAACTTACTTCTTCTTTAATAGTCTGGAAGAAGAAATATGCAATATATAAATGGCTTTTCTGCTTCATACTGAATGACACTAAAATGCAAACTTCCATAAGGATAGAAGGAAAAGTACAAAGGTAGATCATGAAACATTAAATATGTAGGAAGTAAGCCTATAGAAAATCATTAACTTGAGAAGAATATATGCCACAATCCATTTGGAAGAGAAAACATGATTGAAATGGTGATTTAGAAAGGGAATAAGAAGAACCTCAGAAACCATATACAGCTAAGCACACACAACTATATGGGAATGCAAACAAAGGAGGCACTTGAACAATGGTTGTCTCCAGTGCAAGTGACAACTGCTATGGACAGACATACTCATAGGAGCTTATGGTCTCCAGAGGATTTCCAAAGATCTCTTTGTTGCTGTTGTTCCAGCTTTTACTTTCACAGACTGTGAGCTAATGACGAGCAGTGAGGCTGGCCACAGGATCAGCCATCTTTCAAGCTTTGCATTTTGTTAAGGGTTCCTTTACCACCTTAATCTGCAGAATTGTTTTTTCCTCATTTTATTCCTTCTGTAAATTCTGCTCCGTTTATTCTCTTCTCCTTGGGCAACTCCTGCTAGCCAGCTCTTTCCTATGCATTGCTCATGTTTGCTACATCTTTTGTAAAGTGTCTTATCTAATGCTTTCCATAGCAGTTTCACTCTCCTTTCTTTTCCAGTTCCTTCACCTTGAACCTCTGAGCCTTTCTCCTTATTCTTCTATCCTGAGAATAACATTTTTCAATCCCTTTAAAGGATTTCACTCTTTAAAGGTTCTTATGTAAAACCTTTGAACTTTAGGATGGTCCTGTAAGCCACAAAACTTGCGAGCAAGAACAATCATGTTATTTGAATTTCACAGAGAAAAGACATTAGTGCAAAGAGAAGAAAGTGATTTCTCATTTGTGTGGAAGGAAAATAAAATCTCTGAACTGCAATGAAATAAAAATACGCAAAACTAAATGTTTTAAGGTGGAAATTCTCAGAAGAAGAATTAAACAGGAAAATGCAGGTCTGCTATCGAGGCATTCATTCAACAGGTAGCTTCTCTAGCAAAAAAATTCATCGCTTCCCCAGCCAAATCCTGAATGTCAAGTGGGATTGCTGGGCATAGGAGCTTGTTCTTTGCTTGAAAACTGCAGCTACTTTTCCCACATAACACGACTCAGCTTTCATAATTATTTTTCAACTGTATTTTGATGAAGTGCTAAACCCCAAAATAGTGTGGATATAGTAGCTTTGCAATCTTGCATTCTAGACATCAATACACAGGCAATACTTGTAATATTTTCAAGAGAAATAAAGAATATAATGAAATTACTTAAGCTCAAATCTTTGCATATCATCTGAACTTAATGTCAGTCAGGCAAAGTTTGATTTATATAACTCTATTTTATTTTCTGCATGGCTTATTGTGTTCGAGGAACTCCAGCTTAGTGGGAGTCATTACTAACTCCTCAGGTAAAAGAAAGCAGATGGTCATCTCTCCGTTTCCTGTTATTTATTTTGTATTTTAGAATATGTCACATCTTCCTAAAATGGATTTTTTTGTGATTGATTTTCTCTGATTGATCACAGAATAGCTTTTGGTGTTTCAGGGCTTAACCACTGCAAAGTATATCAATTAAGAGCCTGTGGCCTCCTGCTTGAAAACATACCTGAGGCATGTATTAATGGACCAATAAAACATGGCCTGTCATACCTTCATGTTATATTCCCATTCCATGTGAACAAGCATGCTTCCTGAGTTTGCCACAGGCAATCTGGTATTTCAACTCTGTGTCTGTTTTAATCTCTCATAGATTTTATCCACTTTCTGTCAAATCCTGAGCACTGGTATTACAAAGAGTTTTTTTCATGTTCATTAGTGTTTTTTCTTTAGTTCTGTTTGTTTTCACAGTGTCTCTTTATCTGAATCCTTTAAGCAGGATTCATTTATATAAAAATCACATGGTTTTCACTGTTAACTGTAAAAGCTAAAAATCACTTGCTTTATTTCACTGAAATTTTGGCAAATATCTGATTTAGTTACAGATCAGATAGTTCTGTAGCTCATGAGTTTCAATGTATAAGAAACATTTACTTGCTAATTATGACTCTTAAAACATTAGCTTACTTTGGCACCTATAACAATCATCCTTGTGTTATGACCCACCCCTGAAGGCAGGGTAACCGAGGGTCTTGTTAATAGATCCCTTGGGGCAGATTAGAGTGAAATGACATATATAGGGCAGGTTTATTTTAGAAAAATTTTGCTGCAATAGAAAAGAGGTATGTAGCGGGTTTGGTTATTGTCTATGGTAATATAACAATATAAAAGTAAAAGACTATCACTTAAGGAAATACGTAAGGAAAAGCAAGAGGGGAGAGATATCACCACCCATGAATCCAGGAAGGAGGCTTGATTGTTGCAACTTAGATGTCCATATGTTGAAGTGATGGTCGCAGCCTTGATCCATCAGGGGTGGGGGAAGCCCACGAAACACAGAATTCAATAGATTAATATACACTCAGGTTCAGATGGGAACACCCAGGTACCTCCCCCGTGGGAGAGTTTTACACTGTCTGATGCACACATGTGCAGTCCACTGGTTGAATGCCCTAGAAATGAGTATGGGCGTGCTTCGGGGGCTTTTGGTGATTTATGACCGTTTCTAAGACATGACCACTGCCTTTCAGGGCAGCTCAGCATAACTGAGCCAATTATGCCCTATCAGAAGGCACAAATACCTTCAGGCCGACACGTGAATGTCCCAACGCCTCCCCTGGGAGAGTTTGACACCTGAGCCAGTTGTGTAAGGGAGGAAATTTGCACAGTAAAAGGCATTATCCCATCTCACAGGATCTGCTTCTTGTTGGCCTTTTCCCTTAATTGGCTCAAAAACCAGCTTGTTGTTAAACAACTGTTGGTGTGTTGTGGTTGTTCTCTGGTGTTGGGTGCTCACCTTCTCTGCACCTCAGTTGTTCTTATAAAGACCAGAGGTATTGCCACCACACACATAAACCTCTCCTTCAGCTGTGGGGTGCAAACCTGGCCTTAGCAAAGCTCATGCTGCTTTTGCAAATGGCCGGTTGAGTCCTTAACCTTTAACATTTCAGTCACTCACACTTTCTCAAAAGACACAATTTTGCATCCAACAGAACCCCAAAATACCACAAAATTATCTGTCTACACGTCATGCCAAAGAGTGCCATTTTAAGGAATAGATTGAAGCAATACTAGAGGAATGCCCCAAAGCATGCTCTGTAATATCCTCCAAATGAAAAACACCTCATTTTTTACTGCTACTTTTTTCAGGTCTGTGAGTCAGACTGCTCTGGGTGGAAAATGCAGGAATAAAATCAATCAGCTCCCAAAGGCCATCCTGACTGTGGGTTTATCAGATCCAATCTGAACCTGCTAATTTGTACAATAGCAGTATCTATGAAAGTGCTTTATTTATTGATGCCCACAACCATACACCTTTTGATTAACACCTCTTGATTTTTAGAAGTGGCCAAAAACTCAGGTGTTGGTGTAACAATCCATTGGAAGGTAAATAGAGCTGACCCGGCGTGGCAGGGACTGGTGTCCAAGCCATTCCCCCTGCCCCGAGCACCTCAGACACTTTGAGGCCACTGTTCTGCCTCCAGCAGGCGCCTACCCACGTGTTGGGATCAGCCTGGTGCTGCCTGGTGTTGAGGGGTACAGGTGTGGAGGGGACCCCCTGAGCACGCATTACCTGCTTCCTCTGCTTCCCCAGAGCACAGCAGCAATCAGAGTTAATATACTAACCCTGGAGTCAAACTCATAGAAATTCCTATTACCTTCAGAAGTAATGGATAATCACATTTTAAGCACCAGCCTTGCAGAGAGCCAAATATTTTCTCATTCTAGTCTCTACCTTTCAGTTTTTCACATGGCAATGAAGGCTGCTTTCCATAGAATAGCAGTTTTTTTACCCTAAGTATTACTCTGTTTCTGTTTGTATTGGCAAATGGGCATAAAATATAAATGTGAACTATCTGGCATAAAAAAAATCTATAAAAATTGCTCATAATTATTACTGACTCCAGTCCAGAACTCCTTATTCACATAAACCTGATGTTGCTTTTATAGCTGGGTTTTCTTCAAAAAAGATCTTAGAAAGGTTCACCCACACTGGGCAAGTTTTGTGATATTAAAGAAGGCAGAATTGTGGATATTTATGCTTAGACTGAAATGGTATTAAGTGTATTAGTGTCAGAACAAAATAACTTGGCCCTGTTGCTTGCAAAGCGTGTTCATGACTGCAGTCCCATCCTTGTCCATGTTTTCTGAGCAAAGTACTCCAGCACTGTGCAAGGTGAGGCCTGGGCTGGCTGAGACTCATGTTCAGTGTCCTTTTATTTTTTTGTCAGCTTCAGAGAAGAACACTACAAGGTATACAAACATGAGGTGTATTTGCAATTCAGAGTATTGAATTTTAAGTCATTGTAATTATATTCCTGTCGTCTTAGGAGGTGTATTTCCTCACGTATCTCTTATTATAGAATTTTTCTATAAATCTGATAATAAGTGATGGTTAGCTGAGAGTTCCTAGCGTGTGTAGGTCATTTTCCAGTGCTGTTTACAAAGCATGTCTGTTGTACCAAAATAATGTGTTTGGCCTAGTAAATATTTATTCAACAAATATTCCCATGATGGTAAATATAAAGATTATCAAAAGGCTCATGGCACAAAAGTTCCTATGACTTCAGGTAACTCATGATTTATGGCATTGTTACTTCCCATCGTTGAGGAAATGAGCCTTGCAACTGAGTAATGTTTCTTTTTATTTTGTTTGCTGGAAGCATTTATAACTTCCTACTGGGATTTTTTAGAGCTACATTGTATGATATTCCCAAACTATTTTGCACTATTGTTTGATTTTAATTATAGTTAACACAAGCAAAATCTTGGGAATACTTTTAGTTTGCTTAACTCCTTCCTGCTATGCATTGCTAAAATTTATCCTAACTGATTATTGAAAGGAATATTTAAGTTCTATTTAAAATCTGTGAGATTTCAAGGATAGCTGTTCCCTGCCTCTATAATTGCCATAAAGAACAAGCCACACAGCACATGTGACTAGCACTGCCTGTCACCCACAGACCTTCAGCATAGGCCAAAGAAGTCCTATGAGTAGAGGCAAGCCCAAGATGTTTTCTTCATGGAGTTTGTCCCATGTCACTCTGCTGTTGGCACAGGGGTGACGCTCTGCTCACCCAGACACTCCACAGTAAATTCACTCTTCAGCTGCCACATCTCTGGCATCTCTGGTCTCAGGAGCTCTGCGCTCTGTGCTGCCTCCAGAGCCCCTTGCTGCCCTGCAGCCATGTGTCAGCACTGCCCCAGCCCTGCCTGTGCTCGTGGGTATCTCCTGCACAGATGCCTCTGGGACTACTAAAAAGGAAGAGGAAAGAGTTCTGTATCTTCCCTCAGAAAATAGGAGATCTAATCTATATTAACTAACAAGCGCATTCCCAGTGGTGGGTGGACTAAATTGCCACACAAGATGATGTGACTCTCAGGTAATGAACATACATTCTTGAAACTGCTTTTATATCCATTGATGGTGTGAGAACCAGTTCTGCTTTAATTTATGGATTGTCTGAGCTGGGAATGAAAGTATAATAACTCTTTTGTGATGATTAGCAGTCTCAGAGAATTCTTTGACCAGGGAGAAACGTTGATTTGTTTATGAGGTCAATCAGAAGACATACACCCAACCCTGCCTTACTAGCTGAGCTTTCAGTTACATTCAGTCATTTGTTATCTTACATTGATAAAGTTAATGCAGAGAATCAAAGCCAAGCTTATAACACCAGTAAATATTATGATCGCATACATCTGCAGAGCACACAAACTCTGTCCTCACTTCACTAGAGCTTTTAGAAAATCTAAACACAGTACTTGATTTATGAACACAGCGTGACATGTTTTGTCTATTGATGAAACACAAAACATCCATTTCAATAAGCTTAGAACAAATTATTAAACCAGAAATTATTTTTAGGTGAGGTCATCATTCTTAATGAAATCTAGCTCTTCGATAGCAATCTTTGTTGATATATTTTTCAAGTATCTTATTAAGGCAGTTGAACTTATTACAACTCAGGGAAACTGAGTCACCCAGTGAGCTACACCTACTTTTTTATGACTCAGTGAAGTAGTAATAGTGTCAGTTCCTCAGACCTGCATTCCTCTATCTTCACTGGAAATTTGTCCAGACCAGCTCACTACAACCTGCAATATGTTGCCCCCAAACACTTCATAAGTGATTTTTGCAATTTAAATATCCTGACTAAATGCCTGTTGGCATATTCTTGACAAAACTGCTCTACAGATCACCCTCTTGTCTTCTTGTGACCTTTCTCCCTCTTGGCACCAGATCCAAGCTTTCTCCAACCATTTAAGTGATGTGGGAGGGTCTCTCTCTGTCCTAGTAGAAGTACTGCCCCACTTCATGTCAACCACTGCCTCTGTCAGTTGCTCTGAAACATTTTTATCCCAGTTTGAGGATATTTCATAGGATCCTAGAATTTTGAAGTTCTGACATTCACAAACAATTTTTGTTTGTTTGTTTTACTCTTCTGTATAGGAATATTTCACTTTTCAATGTCCTATGAACACAGATGCCCAAATAATGTACAGTTCAAACCTTATAAAGATGTATCATATGGCACAGTTCCTGGTAATATAATTAAGTAAGTCACTTATAACCTCTGCTTATTTTATTAAATAATGGACAGACTCTGGCACTATAAAGGCAGATTAAAATAACTTTGTTAAGAAGCTAAAAAGCTTTGTCAGAATAATACAATAAAAAGTCATATTCCAAAGCAAGACATTGTCCATTCATAATATTTTAAATGCAGCTCAGGACAACAAATGTGTTAAAATACAAAAGGATTTTTAAGGCACTTTTCTTAAAGAAGTAATCAATATCTGAGAGCTTCAAGTCTGTTAAGAAGGTCAGCAGACAGTGTCTGAATAAGTAGATCACTTGCTCTGGTCTTTAGATATTTTTGTTTGTTCCATGGAGATTTGAAGGACTGACTGGTAACCTTTTATTTAATAACTTCCCATATTTTGTCTATAGTTGAATTTTAAGACAATCAAGAATTTTTAATGTGAAAAAGGACCACACCATCTCAATTAATAATTTTCCTCTATTAGATATATTACTTCATTTTGTCAATACTTCTTCCTCTTGAGCACAGTTACAAATGACTACAGCATCTGAAAGGTAGCACATTCTTTGGGGACCTGACTTCAGAAACCGGAGTAATTTATAATTGCCTTAGAACATTCCCACTGCTCGTTGGGTCACTTTCTGCCACTGTTGCCCTGACAGGGGCCAGTATGAATGCAGCTCAGACCCTATTTACTCCATGGAAGTTCATTAAGGTTTGGTCAGATAAAAGCTACAACAAAAGGTTCTACATAATAGAGTGGTAACTTCAAAGTAATGGGCCAGGTAATTAATTCTGAATTTCAGTGGAAATTCTACTAAAGTTCTATTGTAGCCATATTAAAACCGAATTAGTCTATCAGAATTAATATTCCTGCAATAAATATCAAGGAGTTAAGAATGATTAAGCAATTATTGTTAAATGCTACATGATAAAACAGACGAAAAAGCCTTAAAGAAGATAAGAAGGTTTGCCAGGTCCTTACATGATACATGGTAATATCTCAAGGCTTGCCTGTATGCAATAGTAAGGGAGCAGTTGGTTAGGGAAAACGTGAATTTATAGCATACTTGAAAATCAGCTGTAGCTCACTACATGCACAGAGTATAGCTGAAGTTAAGGTGGCTTATTCTACTTTTGAGTTATAATAAGTTACTTCACATGAAGACACTCTCCTCTCTGTATGCTCTGGCAAGTCAAAGAGAAATGTAATGCTTAGTGTGAGTAATATTTGCTGGTGAAAACATTTTCCTTTGCATGACTTTTCAAAGAGCAGGAAGAATTCAGTATGGGTCACAAACAGCAAACTTACATTGTTATAATTCACTATAATGCAGCTTTGAAATAATTGTCTTGCTCCCTCATAACTCTGAAAGGATTCTGAGGATATATTATGGATATTCACATTTTAGTCTACATCACTACAGCAAGGAGGGAATGCTGATCAGGAAATCAAGCAGCTACATTCCAAGTGCATCATTCACTTTCATTGAGTTGAAAAGCTACAATAGGCTGTACTTGAGCTACATTTTGAGTCACCCATAAATGAGTGCATAGGTAAATCCAAGGTACTGTACCTATTTCAATTCCTGCTGACAGTGTAAATCTGAGCATCTACTACTGTGCTGCTTTCTAGTTCATGGGTCATTGCATAAACCATGATACATATGCAAGATGTAGGTATTAACACTAGTCACAAAAATTAGCTGTGGGGTTTTTTTCCTACAGAGAAGCTTGAATGAAAGTCATAGACCTAATTGGTTACAGCAGATTTGACCCAATTTAATTCTTTCTCAGTAAGCATGTATTTCCAGACTATCAATCTTCTTCAAAAATTAATGTCTCATCTCATCCTATATTTAAAAACTTTCATTTTTAAATGTATTTCTACAGTTGTAATTAAATGTAATGAAAATGTAATGAAAATAGTTATTTCTCTGGATTTTCCTTTGGACTATTTCTTATTCCCTTTCATTCCTTGTTTCTTTTTCATCCAGACAAAAGAATACAACAGATTATAGTCAAACTATAAACTAGTAGCCAGTACTGGGCTTTTTTAATGAAACCTGAATGCATTATTTCCCTATTGAAACTTACCTATTTTGTGTTGATAAATTGTCACTATGACTGTCTCAGAGATACATGAGATAGTCTATCTTAGAAAATTCTGGCCCCTTGATTGTGTATCATCAATCATTCCAGCAACAGAGTTTGGAACAGATATTAAAAATGTTTGATATTTTATGCATTTTGGCAGTATCATTAGCAAAACAAGAGTCACCTGCAAACCAGAAAAGCAAAAGCCAGGCATGATCTCTAATATTCAACCAAGAGAAATATCTTGTCTGCAAAGCTAAATTATCTATATTTATCACTAATTTAAAGTTTTTTATGTTTAAACAAGGGAGTTTTGATGCCATACAGAAAATATATGTAAATACCCATCTGTAAAAGATGCTTAACTTTGCAAGAGGAAAAATAATTTTAATCATTGAAAGAGCATGGAAAGAGAAAGTTAGAAGACAGGAAAACACAAAAAAAAACCCCACCCCCCCCCCCCCCCCACCAAAACCCACCAAAAAACCACAAAAAAACTCCCCCACAACACTCAAGGAATGTAAGAGACATCAGCCTGGTCTCCTCAAGGCCATAGGCATCCTGACAAAAAAAGACATTATAAAGACTGACAGCAGAGACTGACTAAAGAGTTGTCAAAACAACATGGGATTAAACAAAAAGACTTGCAAAGGTTGTGAAAGATGGGCCACCAGCTGTGAGAAGTCCATCCATTCCAAAGAGGCTAAAGGAATAAACACATCTGAAAAAAATAGTCAATTTTCTTGCCAGAAGAATTGAACTACTGTTGATGTGTTATGATGATGAATGGTAGAGTCATCTAAATCATTTGTTTTCACTTTGCTGCCTGAATACTGCGCGTGTTCAGTCTTATTTAAAAAAAACGATTAAGCAGTGATCAGAAAGGTCACCTGGCTCTTTCATCCTGGCAGTTGCACTTCAGGTACCTTGCTGGAGGCAGAAATTCTCCCTCACCTGAAAACTACTCCGTTTGTTTAAATGGGAGAAGCTTCTGAAAAGTTTGTGAACAACAGCCAGGAAACACTGGGCAGGAAAACACTTCTCCTGAAGACCCAGAAGACTCTCCTGAAGAGAGTCATTTGCTTTCAGAACTCTATTTAAACTTTTTTCCCCCTACACAAAAGATTTGTTTTGACTATCTTCCTTGCATGTTTGCACCTAAAAAAATAAAAAAGAAACTCTACCCCTACCTTCTAGGCAAACATCAGAAAAGTTTGATTTGGAACAGCGAGGACACCCACCACAATGAGATCTGTCATGAAGGTCAAAGTGTATTCCTTTTCCTTGGTTAGACATCTTTATCTGTGAAACTCAAAGAGCCAAATACTTACACTTTGAATAAAAAATTGTTTGTAAAATAGGCATTTGTAAATACCTCATTTTCTGTATGTTCTTTTCCGCAAATTCACTGACTATAATATTTGTGGAAAGTGTTCACAAAAGCATTGTATACACAATTTAAATTCAAAGAATATTTATATAAATATATTTGCTGTATTCATCCAATTCTAATTATTACTTACTTTTGACACCTGCGGAAATCAGATAAAGTATTAAAATAGTCTAAAGTAGTAAAATATTATTCTTCCACTACTATGAAATTAACATGCCTTCAAGTTCATCCTTTAGAAACTATATAAAACTTGTATTACAAATATTCAATTCCATTATATTGCAGAAAGTCATTGGCCAGCTTATTAGTATGATAAAATTATGGAAATTATTGCAGTTTAAGAACACATAGGGGGTAGTAATATGTTAATTGCAATTAAAGCCTGATATCAGTTCCATGTAGGAAGTCCAAGTTTTGGTTATTTTAATGAGAGCTGAAATGTTAATTAAAAGGCTTTTATTTCATATTGCTAAGTCTCGCTGATGAACCTAGCAAGTAAGATTACTATTGCTGTCAAAAAGACAGCCAGCCAGAGTATTTCCTCATGACCCCAGGTCCAAAGATCCAGCAGAAATGCAGTGACTCCCCAGCTGGGTGGGTGCTTTTGTGACCCAGCTAGTAAGACCAGTATCTCTTAAGCCAACATTACTTTTCAATGCTCCTTCATTACACCAATGAAGCACTGCAGTACTAGGCAATTATGGAGTAAGTGGCTTTTGGTACTTCCATCAGAACCAAAAGTAGAAATGCTGGGAAGCAGTGAATATACAGTACTTCTAGCTAATGTTGGGGTAGAACCACAGTTGCCTCCTCCCTTCTCAGTGAAACAGACACATCATGCTTACCAGAATGTCCACCCCAGAAGTCAGTACTGCTTCGGCTGGAGCTGACTTTGTACAAAATATATGTGAACTACATTAGCTCTTTTCTATTTTATTTCCTTTATTCAAGTAGCTTGTACTTTACATTATGAATTAATAAATATCTTCACATCCAACTGTGCTAAGTTACATCACACAGGCGAAATATTGGTCAGCATGATTAATTATGCTTTATGAATAAAAGCTGAAAACTATTAACATGTTATAAGCAACAATAAAGAGAATATTGCAGGCAGCAGCTGCATCTGCCCAAAGCAAACTCTTGGTCCTTGCTGTGACAACATCTGATGGAGAGCTCTTGCCAATTTTTCTTAGTATGTATAAATAACATAATCAAGGGTGCTTTTCCTCTTTCTTCCATTTATATGTAACTCTAGTATAAGAGCCACTGGAATACAAAAGAAACACATGGCAAAATATCCAGTAGCAAGGAGACTAATATAGAGAGAGATTGCTAACATATCCTTATTCTCATTTCCACAATCTGGCCTTTGCAATGGGCCGTGACTGTGCTTTATATATAATTAGAAATGAACTTGAACTTCAACACTGAGCTCTCCAGCATTTGCATAGAGGCGCTGGCATCCTTTGGCGCAAGGCATGCTGTGTGTCCTCCTCTCTGAGCTGTCTGACACTGTCCTCTCCACAGACAAACCAAGCTGTCATATAGGTCACTGTTAGATGGCCTGTGCCACACAATAAATAATCTTGTGGTTAATTCTGCATTTTCTGAGGTACTAATCAAGCATTTGCAAATAGTGGTCCTCTCCTTTAAAAATTATAGAGGCAGAGAGTCTTCTTTAGGGCTTGAGGGTAAGGAGGAGAGAGTCAGATACTAATTCTGCCTTCCAGTGATTTTGCACTGCACACGTCTCCTTCTGTTGTGAATGCTGACATGTAAGCGTGCTGCGAGTTCCGAAAGTGCACAAATAAAAGTGAATACTTTTTTCGCCATCTGCTTTACTTACAATGTTAGCAACTTTTTTTCTGAGCCTTTCATTTTGCTCTTTAAACTGAAACGTATTGATAGATTTCTTTGCGACTCTAACTAACACAGTTTTTTTTTGCTGTTGTTTTTTTTTTTTTCCAGCGGTAGTAGGTGTTGAGGAATTTGAATTGAAATTTGAAGGTTCCTGGCTCCCAAGCCAGCAGGAGATGAGGTTTAATTGCTTGGAAATACATTTTCACAGCTGATACTGGGGAACAGAAAAAGTCTGTATGTCAAGAGCCTCTAAACTAATCATTTAGCCATAACATGCACCACCCCATACCTGGGGACAATGTAACTGTTAACAGCTTGAAGCTGTTGAAAAAATAACCAATGAGAAGGTTTCCTCTAATTTTCTAATGCTATTCTTCACCCTGAATAAACTAATAGAAGAGAAATGTCTTATTTTCAATTCTGTCAGTTCAAATGACAACAATTGTGTGTTCACCTAGTTTCAGCGTTGGAATTTATTAGATCTGAGGTTGTTCATTAAGGCAACAATTTTGAAGTTGCTCAGTTGTTAATACACTGGCTACATAAACTCCGGGCCTGCCTGGTGTATCTGGTTACACTCTGGAGACTGAGATTTGGTTTCCAGCACTATAGACCAAGTCAAGAATTGCAATAACATTTAGCCATTAGTCACTAGATTTCAATTTACCTTAATGGAAGGTCATGTGTTCTGTGCATTTTCTCCCTAGAAAGGAGGAGGAGGCATAGGAAACTGCTAACACTTTGAAAATTCGAATATAGAAAATCTGGGTATGAGTTCTGAGAAGATAACAGGGATAAAGCTTTGTGTTTCTCTTTGAGCTTACAGTTTTACTGTGGAATAGGATCTACATATATTGACTGTGTCTAGCATAAGTTAGTATTCTTTTTCTCAAATGTCAGTGAAAGAGAAAAAAAATCTATCTAATCCCACCAAGAATCAAACAGATCGTGTCTAACTCAACACAGGCATATGAGAGACACAGAGAAACTTCACCTGTGCAACACCCCACTTCTCGCCGCTGTAATTATTCCTTCATGAAGGACAGGGCAGAACCATGTACGTGCCTTTTTCATGAACTTCACTAACCTTTTGCAGCCACTGGTGAAGGAGCCAGCAGTTCCCCTCCCTCCTTGGTGCTGCAGAGGGGCACCAAAGTGCATCTGTGAGCGCAGGGAGCCCGACTCCTGAGCTGCTGCAGATTCAGGCTCTGAAGCAGAGCAGGGGGAAATGACACTCATGTAGAGGTTTGCTCTCCTGCCATGCAGGAGGCCCCATTACAACTCCCTGACCCAAAAGGGTATCAGTACTCTGCAATGCCACCTGGGCTTGAGCTTTTAAGGTAGCAGACAACTGGGAGATGCTCAGGTTACATGGTAAGACTTTACTTCCTGCTCTGCAAAAGAAATATTTTATGGTAAGCCTTTAAGTGCCTACAAAACACGTAAACATGAGATATAACTGAGCTGTTTCTGGTTAATTTTCTAATTCAAGTTGTTCAAAGAATGATGATATACCTGAACACTTAACTCACCTCTATTTACCTCTAATTTGGCAGTGTTCCCTTAAAATAGCATAAAAATTTAAAATGGAATTTTCATAAGGAATCAGCTGTTTCCCTGTGAACTGCTCAAGGGGTAGGAGGAGAAAATGTGGTGAAACTCAGTTTTGTTAAGAAAGTTAATCATTAATAAAGGAAGTGGATAGACATGACCGGAGAAAGAGTAGATAGCCTCTTAGACCCAATCCCTGTTTTTAATGGACAGTAGCAGCTGAAAAAGAAATTACAAAAGAAGCCTCAAAACTTAGAGGATGTATGTTGTGAATGGGTCTTACCTAAATCCGGTATCTGTAATTAAAATAAACAGAGAAGGGCTGCCTGCTGGTAGCCTTGCCAACAATCAGCTGACAGATAGTCAACTATAGAAAGGTCAAAGGGCTGGACTTTTAGTCTATAGGTTGATGATCCCTTGGGGACAGTGTGGTGTGAAAAAGAATTTGGTATACTTGATGCTATTATAGGCAGGATCAGACTGTCAAAATCCATTAGCACTCACTTTTCCTTCCAATAAGAATTAACCTAGCTTTTGGTATGATTTTTTCAAAGTAGCTTTCTTATCATTCTTAGTCATCCTTTATAAACATGAAACATATAATTTCTTATATGATAAAGAGTGATTTATCAGGAATTTTTAAAATGCATGCTATATTCTTCAATTAGATCTATTTAGCACATTGAATTTATTTCTGATAGACTTCAAGTTAAATTGAAAAATCTACAAAGGAAAAATAGTTGTCTTGAAAGTGCAGCTTAATGTGTGGGGCACAGTGTTATCTTGTGTAAGTCTCTTGTTTATACCATGACAAAGACCTAAACAAATCTGAATATTCTATTTAAAGAAAATCAGAAATAATTTTAGTCCTACGTTATTGCTTGTAGACCCAAAGTGTTTTAACTTGACATTTTCTCTGAATATTTTACAAGAAGTTCTTTGACTCTCTAGATAGCTGTAAGGGAGAGAAACTCCATTTGCTTTTCACATTTGTTCATTGCAGTTTCAAAAACACTTCTTATAATGACCTTGAAAGTAAAGGAACTCATGGAGGCTTTTTGCTATATGACATTCATTAGTAAGTAATGTGGAAAGAATGTTAATACTATGTTGCTGAAATATAAAAAGAACTGATTTTTTTCATTATGTTGAAGACCAAGATGTGTAATGTAAATGACAATAAGGTGTGGCATATGTGCCAAGAATATTCTGAAAGATTTTGTTAGATAAGTTAGGAAAATGTAATAAAAGTAAAATGAAAACAAATTCCTCTGCAGATAATAACAAGTTACATAATTCTAAGTTAAAGTATGATTTAAATCTCCTAGGTAAAAAGATATTACATGCAGCTTTGAATCTGACTTCTGTCAGCTGCAGAACATGCAGCCTACCATACCTTTCCATTCCATATGTCGGCCTTCAAAAAAAACGTTTGGAAAATAGAATGAAATCTTTTGATGTTCACTATTGTAGCTTTGGCTGTTTATAAAAAAAAAAAAAATCAAATCAATGCCTCCCAGTATATAATAAATCTTGACTTTACCTCCCCATGGATTACATCTGTATCTTCAGAAAGGCTCAGTCAGTCTGGTTCATTTGATGGGCAGATGCATGTCATTCAATACTTGATGAGAAAACTTGTGAGCGTCCTTTGGCCATATCTGCTTTGAGCTGTCAGATGGTTTTCTCTTGGGTTTCTTTCCTTTTGCTGTGCATCAGAGCAAAATAATATTTTTTTGTTGGTCATAATTAATAATTCATTGAAATGCACCAAATGAACACACACACACACAAAAGGGTGGATATAAATCTTATTAGGTCCCTGGATAAAGCCACAGTATGCCTTTGCATTTTGAATTTCCAGGCATATATTATATCATCCAATATTGGAACAAGCTGAGAAATGTAATATAAAAATTTGATAAATTGCTTTCTGCCTGTAAATGAGAAAACAGACTTGTAAAATGTGAAATGAACCATTCTGGCACAGAAGAATTTGAGTTTAGAGTGTAAACACTTGAGTTAATGGCTAGGGTATCTCTCAGTCTCAGAAGCTGCGGTACACAGGGAGGGTGAAAGTGAGGTTATGGAAGCTCTTCAATATTTTACTTTGAACATCCTTACAGGACTTAATTAGACAGATTACCTGTTATGCATGGTGCAGTGTGCTGAACAGTTTTAAACTGGCTTGTCCTCAAGGCAAATGGAAGGCAAAGTCAAAACGAATTACACTCTACACAAATAACAATGAACCTGCTATTAATGTTGTGGTGAAAAAAATGAAACCTTCCGAGCCCATACACTATTTAATTTTTAACTTTAGCTAATACAAAAGAATTTTTTAAATATTTACTGGCCTTTTGAATTTATGTACCTGTCCTGTCCAACCCTCCAGTGCCTCTATCTGTGTGAAACTATAATGACATTTCATGCTGTAATTACTTGAATTTTTCTGATTTGTGTTGCTTTATATCTGAGAAAATGTGACAATATAATGAAAACTTTTCTGGCATGAAAATTGATAAATTTATTTATTTATTTAAAGTGGATTTTTTTCAAAATCTCAGTTCAATTCCATCTCTCAAGTAGAAAGCATAGAGAAACAGGAAGTATGTTTACTAATGGTTCCAGGATACAAGCGTTAACTTGCTGTATATATGCTAAATTCCTGAATCTATTTAATCGGTTTATTCAGCCAGCCACCTACAGGGAAGGTCACCATGTCAAGCAATCGTGAATGGTATTTTGTGTGAATTGGGAACAGAACTTTTAAAGGCCAGAGGTTTAGGAACATAAACCAGATGTGCTCATTTGAAATAGTCTGCTTATTAAAAAAAAGGTCAAACACTTAGATCTTTTTAAAATCTTACTGTCAGACACACTCCATAGAACTAAGAATTTTACTGTTCTGAATGGTATTAATTTTACCAATTTCTTAGATGAAATACGTCTTCTGATCTTTCCTATAAATACATTACTTCCCTGTTTATAGTCTAATAGTGCATGTAAGAATTTTATAAATTCAATCAGATGAACATTTTTCAATATAAAGATTTTAAAAATCTCTTTCCATGTTTTCATTTTTATAGTTCATAATTATTACAAACAATTAATTCATTTACAAAACTGTTTATCCAGTCAACAATTTGCACAGCATAAATCTAGGTAACAATGTGGTTAGTGCAAAGTGGTTTGTTGTTTTAATGGGGGGGTTTCTCTCCAGATATACAGCTGAAGATTGTTCTCTTATCCATAGGAGTCAAATCAAATATCATTTAATTATTAGTGCAATTAACTCCATTGGTTGGTCTGCTAAGCTATTTTACTGAACTGCCTGTGTTGACTGGCAGAATCTCATGTATTGCTCTGCTCAAATCTGTGGATAGGAATTTTTAAGACCTTTCAAGAAGAAAAATATTGAAGTGTGAATCAACCAAAATGCAAAATGTATGGGAAGAAAGAGCCAAAACTTTTTTCCAACTTCCACATGGGATATGGAATATTAAACTGACCTCTATCCATTCTACTTGAACAGCCAGTCCACTGAATGCTGAGAAGTTGCTCAGAGCAGCAGAGACTGAAAACATCCCTTCTCCTCCCAATCTGAGTCCCACCCTTCTGGCTAGAACCTCTCAAAGGACCAAAGCAGAGAAAATAGAAAAATAAATACCCAACAGAGCAATCAAAAGTTGCAGCAGAGCAGAGAAAATGAAACACCTGACTTTGATAACATCCAACAGCTGATTGATTGCCACTAAATGTCTGCAGTTCTGCTTTCACTGGAATGGATTATGTAGCTACAGACAATTTTCTTATTTCATCTACTTCATGATCTTGAAGGTGGTAGGAGCCCTGGAGTTGCAATGAACAAAAAGCAAATCCTCTGTCTGCAGGTGATGTTTTGCCTTCTGCTTGAGCTACATTGCTCTGTGTCACTCACAGTAGCTACACTGAACAGGAACAACATCAACAAGATAGTGGGCTGCTACAAAAGCAAATAAACAAAACCACAAAAACCAACTCACCACAAAACAAAACAAACAAACAAAAAAAGTCCAATCAGAATTGAGAATAATTTTGGTTGGATTATATTCAGATGGTTTGCTCTGTTCTGCATTTGAATAATACTTTTTGCTGAGTGTTCTTTATTCATAGTGAACTGCAAGTGACCTTCCATTTCTAGGTCACAAACATTATTCACCCTTCAGCGTATATCTTTTTTTTAAAAAAGTCTTGAATGTAATTCTGGGCCATACCTATTGAAATTTACAGAGGAAAAAGCCCTGAGCACTGGTACATATTAGTAAATGTTTTCCTGAAAAGATTTTTTTTTCTCTTAAGGGTACTGTGACTTGTTTTTGTATCTTAAGAAAGGTTAAACAAGTGTTTTGGAAATATTTTTTTTTTCTTTCTGATATAACATCTGAGTAGAATGTATCTAGCATAAGCCATTTCCCCAAAGAGTCTTCCTTGTATTGCTTGTATTGTTTCTTAGAATAGTAATCATAAAATTTGTCCTATTTTATAACTGTAGGGCTTTCTTCTAAATGGTACAAAAAGAAAGCAAACTGTAAGCAAATTTATTTACTGTTTCTATATTTTTATGGAGATTAGTACAAAATTATTTGATAAAAAGAAAGAAAATGTTGTTTACCAATATTAATGTTTTTATAGATATATGTAAACTTTCACAATGAAAAAACAAAAAAACACAAACACAAATAAAGGAGCCAGGTAGTCCAAGAACCTCCTTATCTTATGACTAATATTATTATCTCTTAAAAACCAGGTAATTTAACTGATGTAATTTCTTCTATGGATACTTTATTGAGATAGCATATTTTGGTGTTAAATACTCTTATACCCCTAATGATAAAGCTTAGAAACTTTTGGTTTCTTTTAATCAATTTTATTAATTAGAACTGTGTACATGTGACACACAACTTTGAGACGCTGAGTGCATGGAATTTTCTTTTAAGCGTGCTAATTATAAACTGGTTCATTATTACACTAGTGTTAGTTCAGCCTTCTATTTCAGGATTAAACACGAGGACAATTTAAAGTCAAATATTCTACTGAATATTTAGGGGAATTTTTATTTCATTATGTTCTTTGTATCTTTTTATTTTATTTGTTACGTTAATAGCAAATGACTGTTCTGTTTTGGAAAAACCTGTTCAAAGAGAATTTACATAATGTATCAAAATTTCAACACTGTAGTACCTGCAGTGCTTTTATTCCTTTTAAAATGTTGACTACAGTATTTCCTACTTTTCCCAAACAGACATTATATTTTAATTTTATTTCAACCTAATTAAAGTAACAATATCAAAATTCATCATGTTATATGAGAAGGTGTGAATGAAACTCGTTAATGTAAGTTCATGAGAAAATGTAAATAAGTATTTTAAATTAGCACGTACATCTTTAGTTCATTAATCCACCATTATTTGCTTCATTGTTTTCAATAGCCTATTTTGCTTCTCAGTCATGAGAAAAAATAATTGACTTGGTTTGCAAAAGAGGTTATATTAGCATGAAGCTTAAGAAGACATCTGATGGAATGTCGCTGTTATACAGATATCCAAGGACAGAGCTTAAACACCCAGGGTAGTTCAGAGATGAACTGTAACTAGACAATGTGAAAAGGCTCAAAGGAAAATTTAAAAGTATGTGAAGCAAAGTGGAGCAAAGTGGCATGGTATGGGCTATGGTGGAAAGCTGTATAAGAAGCTGGACTCAGCCGGTCCATCTCAGCTGCGTCTGCCTTTCGTTGAGGAGTGCCCTGAAAATGGAAAAGAAAATGCTGCAGTAGCTTAGATTTTCTGACAACTCCACCTTAGCAGTGAAGATATAAATTGCTGTTTCATACTCTCTGACCCATGAAACCTAATTATCTCCTTTTCTTGGTTAAATTGATATCAAATCAAGCACTTTCACATTCTCCAATATTACTTCTGAATCTGTGCTTCATTCTTGCTTTTGGATAGGGAAAATTGACCTTGCTGATACGAATTTGGAATAACCCCAGTGAAGGTCAGAAATAGCTGAAATAACATCTTTTCTAATGCAATTTAATTGGTGTTGGTTGTTCAGAGGATTCTGCCAGTACAGTTCTGGCCTCACTGGGTCAAGGTCTTGATCTGAATCGTTGGCAAAATGCTCACTGACTTGCCCAGAACAGGAATTTTTCTATGTAATTTGTTGGATGTTAAATTCTTTGAACACATACATGTTTAAAATTTAAAAAAAAAAACCAAAACCAAAACAAACAAAAAAACCCCGCAGCAATTTCAAAAATTTTCTGTAATTGTGTTCTTAAATTTTTAATCATTTTTCAGTAAGCTCCTTGACTTTAATCACTTTAATGATTTACTAGACAGTAGAGCACACCATTCCAGGGTTTTACTGTATTAGGTACTCTGCAAAGGGAAAAAGGTGTGTCTTCACCCAAAGCAGTGTTATTCTTTTCCACTTTCTCTGACAAAATGTTTTAGACTATTCACAGTTATCTGCCACCTGTGCAGTTTAATACTGCTTCCAATTACGGCAAAGTAAATGTATGCTGTAAAAACCTCTGCTGCTTTATATTCTGTGTGTCACCTTACAGTCGTCTGCCCTGTTTGCCTTTTGTACTGCTGTTATGCTCTGGACTGATGGTTTCAATGATTTTCCTCTTCCTGATCATTGTGCTGGATGATTGTTCTATTAAACTCAGAGTCCCTAGATTGGTTTCTTGCTTCACACCTAATTATTTTATATTTATCTCACGCTTGCACAAACTCATCTGAACCTTTCTGGCTTAAAAAAATTGGTGGGCTTCACAAATAAGGAAGCTGAGAAACGCTCTCGGTTAGTGATTTCTGAGTTACAACAGGGTCCTCCAGCAGTTTCAGATAATTTTGTTGGCATCAAGGAAGTCATTGTGTCAGTCAGTTAGAACCTTCCTGGATTCAAACACACTCCCAGTTCTCTGTCTCCTTGCCTGTTGAAAAGCATTGGCTTTTGCATGAAGAGCACCCATACTGTGGAGCTTCCATGTTTCCAGCAGCCTACTGGCAAAGAAGGTTCTGTATAATTTTATTGTTTTTCTGATTAGGCACGGAAGTGTAAAATAATTTTTTTTCAGATTAATATAAAAGAAAGTGGTTCTACAAAGGATAGTTTTGAAAGTTCTGGTTCTTAATTTACATTACTGCTTTCGTGACCTTTTTGGATATATGAGAGACATTTAATAGTGAGCTATTTCTAAAGGTGTTACAGGCCACATACTTTACTGGACTCTATGGATTTTATTTGATTTAGTTATATCGTTCCATCCATTTTGAATTCTTGAGAATATTACTACTACTGCGTTCTAAAAACATGAATGTTACCAAGTCCTAGGACAGTACATATTCTCTGCATTGGATATAGATATTTGTCAAGCAGAACTTCTAAAAATTCATCATACCAGAAAAGGTCTGAGAAAAAAAAAATATGCAAAACTGGAGATGCCATCCAAGAACAGAAAATCTCAATCCTACTCCCCAAAGAATTACTGATGAAAAGAATATTTTTTGCATAAGTACTGCTTAATAAAATTGTTAAGTGCTTTGTTTGTGCTACATTTTCTTATAGTAGTCAAGCTTATTCCCTTTCTTTGTCAATTTACAAAATACATCATCCTTGAGCTGCCTTTTGAAGGAAGTCTACTGTGCTAATATATATATTTCAATAATTAATGGCATAACAAAATAAGCTTAGATTTGACTGTGTTCACACTGAAAATGTAAGAAAGCAAATTAACAGTAGATTTTTTCATTTCAATAATACAATGGAACCAATTTTTAAAACATAAATTTAGCTGCCTTTTTTTTTTTTTAATGGAGATTAGGTATTTTAATGGCCATTTTAAGATACTGAAAAACAGACATGATTAAAATGTTCTTTGTGCACTAATATAAATCGAGTTCAAATTAAGGTTTTGTGAACTGTGAATCAGGGGTTCAGATTAACATTATAAGTAATCACTATAACCTTATAAGTAATCACTAAAATCCTTTATTTAACAGTGATTTGCTCTTTACTGATTTCAGTTATAAATCAAGTTTTCTGTTGAACAGAGTTTAGAAACTTCATATCCTGAGAGGCACAAAGGAAAAACTTGTAAAGGAAGTCTCAACAGACATCAGAGACACTTAGAATTAAGAGATAACTAAAGAGAGAAATAGACTGCAGCAGAGAGGGATTGTCGTTTTACTGGTTTGTCTTTGTCTGCTCTTTCTAACAAGATGCTCCTTTGGAGTCCTGCTGTTGCCAAGATCCTCACTCACTTCTTTGCTCTGGAGATTTACTGTGGTTGAAACACTGTCTCTTTGTAGTGAGAGATTGTGTTCCATTGTCTTTAGCGCTTGAGGTTTGGATTCTGCCCAGCACAGTGCAGAACATGTAAATGGCTCTTCCATTGACTTCATTGTAAAATTACACTTAAACTTCAATGCCTCACTGGATATGGGCTTCCTGTGGCAACGATACAGGAATCCTACTTGAGAACCGAAATAATTTCGAGGAGTAAAATGTATTTTACTC
Source organism: Grallaria varia (assembly GCA_013396735.1). Classification (NCBI taxonomy): domain Eukaryota; kingdom Metazoa; phylum Chordata; class Aves; order Passeriformes; family Formicariidae; genus Grallaria; species Grallaria varia. Next base: position 801,938 of record VWZG01009391.1, on the reverse strand, counting down.
ATCAAGAAGGATTCAGTTCATAGTAGTTCTTAACTTTTGACCCTTATATTCCTTGATGAAACCTAATTTGCTTAATTTTGTTTAACCACTTGCTAAAGAAAAAATGTAGCAGATATACTTGCAGTGCTGCGAAGAGTGTCTAGCATCTTGACATTTTGCACCCTAGAAAAATTGCAATTATAACGCTATAAGGATACATAACATGTCCTGACACTCCATTTAGACGAATGAGCATGGCATTAAAAACTGTTTTCAAAAAACATTTATGTTCCTGCAGTACGAATAGAACAAATAATTCAGCAATTCAATTTGGTTTTTTAAATCAAACTTCAAAAGGTTTTAAGAATCTTTATTACAGAAATAGAACATGCATTTAACAGAATAGGGATGCAATTAGAATTCACTAAACACCTTTCCTCTCACACTGTTGACAAAGATATTTTGAAAAAAAAGGAATAACAAGTAAATGCTAATTGGAAATTTAAATTGCCCTGCATAGAACAATAACCTATCTCACTCAGATATTTTTGGAAGGTCAGTAACTTACATGAACAAAAGAGTATTGTCTTAATATTTATCAATAAGGAGTAAGACACACAATCATGGTTAAGTGTGAAGAGACATTTGAATGTACCTCTTCTGCAGTCTTTCAGTGTCTGAATGCTGAATGAGAGACAAAATTTAGTAGTGTAAGCAATGACTGATGGCATGAAAGAGCAGAATTTAACGGCAAACTTGGGCTCAGCATGCCTCCAGGACAGCTGGCAAAATCCTGACTAAGCACCTGAAACCTAGAGATCAGTCATTTACCTGTGCCATAGTTCCTGTATGCAAAACAACTTTAACTGCACCTCCTCACTCTACATGATTGTTGTGACAATGCATGCATTAAAGGCTGAGGACAATGGGCGCCTTGGGAGCGCAGTGAACACCCAGGGGGGTGGCCCTGGGAACCGCTGCATACTGGTCAGGCTGCGCGCTCTGCAGCTGGGAGCCGGCTAGCTCTGCCCTCCAGTCGGGAAAGCTGCTGAACTCCAGTGCGGAGAGGTAGCACACATGCTTGCTTTCCTTTCCCCCAGCGTCTTTGGCACTACCTGAGCACGCATATTTAGCATTTCTGCTTAGGTCCCTTAACATGTCTTGACACTTGCAAGAAAGTCAAGAATAATGCAGACTCTTATTCTTGACATCTGGCCCTCAGTGTTACTCTTCCTTCCTCTATTACAGCTAAGGAGAAAAATTCTTAGAAAGCAGAACAGCTTCCCTCTAGGCAAGCTCTTTGACAGGTAGTGATATATTAATAAGAAGCACAACTCTAAATTACTCTGGTATACCCCCAAAGAAGTGATTGGAATGAAGAAATGTGGCTGACATTACCCAGGTTTGTTGAAGGGAGCCTTAATGTCAGCTCTAAACAGCACTGAAATCACCTACAGCTAAATACAGGACAGACAAAGCAACTGATCACTCAGAGGAGTGGCCCTCCTCTCCACTGTCCCTGCAATATTGGTGAGTCTGCCTTGGAAAAGCACCTGAAAGTATCATCCAGCTTTCCCAGGCAGGCTTCTGCAGAGCAAATTTCCTTCTTAATGCTACTTTTTTTTTTTTTTTTCTCTTAATGCATTTCTCTTTACTGCATACTAAGATTGCTATTGGCACTGTAAGTTATTAGCCACAGGTTGCCCAAAACCCTTTGGGTGCTAAAAATCCATTACTGTGGTATTTATTTTGGAACTACAGACTGAGTGAACAAGGGAATAGGGTAAGATTTACTCTGGTGGGCTAAGAATTTTGAAGAAACTATGTTTCACTGAATATATGGGTTTTAAATGTCTTTATTAGAACTTTCATTTAAATGTTTCCTAAAATCTTACTGTGATACTATTAAGAACATACAAAATTAGGAAACTGAAAATACAGAGATAAACAAATTATTTGTTATAAAAAGGGCCTTGCAGGTCTCAAGGGAAATAGAATATTCTAATGTCTGTTTATACTAGCAGAAGTAAATTGTATTTGGTGAACATAATGTTAGTCATTTGCAAACATGAAAAATTGTGGGGATTCTTTTGTTTATTTCAAAGACTTTGCATTGCACATTGAATTTACTTGAGTTAAACTTAATTGTAGCACGGTAAGAATTTGCGTGTAGATGGAAATTCCCTTTTCTTCACTGCGTTTCACTTGTCCTTCCTTCCTTCCTTCCTTCCTTCCTTCCTTCCTACTAAG
>VWZG01009391.1:708363-799591 GCA_013396735.1 Grallaria varia | reverse complement strand
AAAAAGTCCAGTCCTATCCACCTGATTAATACAGTGCTGTTGCTGTACCACTGTGCAGCCAGGGGAGAGATGGATTAGTATGTCAGCTAAAATTGACAGTAGAAGACTAGTAACCTGCTCAATATAATTCCATGGGGTTTCAGACCTTCTAGGTGAGTGCTTATAGCCAAAAGAAATGGTTGTAAGTAAAGATATGCAATTGCTGAAGCAGCTTTTATTCTGACATAGAATACTAAAATTAGGACTTTTGTAAAAAAAAATAAAAAAGTTAATTTCTCTCTTTACAGTTATTGAAGCACCTTTTTCCCATCTTGTTCCAGAGACAGAGGTGCTTGCTTAGAAAAGACAGAACTTTTAGACTGAAAGGACTGGTTATATAAAATGTGTTGGTCACAATGTTAGCGCACATAAGAAAGGACTTAATTTTTAATCCCAGATGACATATAGAGAAAGCGGGAAAAATGGAAACAGATCCAAAGTGCTTTTAGGAATTGGTGTCTGGCAACATTAGCAAAACATCCAAGCAGGTGACACTGTGAATGCAAGTGCTATCCATGTAGTAACGTGGCAAGTAATGTTTACAAGCCAGCTGCTTTTCTTCCCCGGCACAGCTGAATTCTGGCCCCTTGTGTCCTGCCTGTCCAGCCAGCTGTTACTTGCCTTGGGATGTGGCTGGGGTCCAGCTCCTCAGGAGGGTGAATACACGCCCCATGGGAATCTATCCCCAAAGCAGTTGTTTTGCCAGTCTCTGCTCCCTAGTCCGGCCCTGGGTCCGATAGCTGGCTGGCTGAGCAAGAAAGTGAAGCACAAGAGGGGCTGGCCAAGTTCAAGCCCTGCCCCTCAAGGCAATACAAAAGCATTTGTGGGCGAAGCCAGTGAGATATTACTTCAGGCTTTCCCTTCCGTGGTTATTTTATTCTAGTGTTTTAAATGAAAAACAGTTCCTATGGATACAGCCTCGTATTAGTAAGGTTTGCTTTATTTTTATTTAAAAATAGTAGCTCATATGGCACTAAAATGTTTTTGCTTAATTCTGTAAAATTTACAACTATGTACGAAGAGGCTTCATCTCTCTCACACAGGAGTCCAAATGGAGTCCAAACATGTTTCAAACAAGACTGCAAGATGTGTGCTGCAGGCTAAGCCTCACATTAATGGTGCAGTCTCACAGACCTGAAACGAAAGTTTTGCAAGTGCACGGATCAATGCCTCCTGCTTATTGTCAAATATTAACTCTTCTAGCAGAGCTCCTGTTTGCACTGTCTAAACAACTATGTTTCACCTTTCATTCAGAGGATGACCTCTTGTAACTAAGAAGAAAATTAGCAGTAAGAACTTCTTTTAAATGATGTGAGAAAAAAATCCTCTTTAATCTGCAACGACAATGGTTTTATTTCTAGGAGTTTATCTTCTGAAAGATATAAATTTGTCACCTGTGGTGCTCTGACAGACTTATCATACATGGACATAAAAATGCAGATCTTTTGATTTGATAATTGTATAACTGGAGATAGATCTCCAATGCATGTAGCACCCACCCTCATGGAGGTGCCTAGAGTGTGTTGCTAGTGTCAGAGCTGCTGCTAGTGAGGAGGAGCTGCCGCTGAGCCAGCCAGGGTAGGCACGAGGTACTGTGATGTCCTGCATCTCATCTGGCAGACTCAGAGTTTCTAACATGGAGAAAGGCAATGAAGTGCTGGCAAACATGGCCTGTGAAGCTCCAGTGGGTTCCTTGACTTCAGGGCCGATAGCACCTTTCTCTCTACCAGGAAATGCCTGGGAACACTGAGGCCACTACTGTTTCCACCTCAGCTTAGTTAGACCCCAAAATTAAGCACATCATTAAAAGATTATGATATTTATATCTGACAGAGAGATAAAGTGTGGAATATCTGCAAAGACAGGAAGATTTTATAAAGCCAGACATTACCTATTGATAACACTTGGCCTCTTTTCCCATGATATCCCAAGGCTCCTCATGTGACTATGAAGTCCAGAGCATTGGTATGTCTTCATGAATGACTGCAAGCAAAACAAAATTTGATTTGCTTTAGGTTGGTCATCAGTGTGGAGGGTGATATATTTAGTTACCAAGATCTGAGGTTTTTAAAGTGGGGAAATCATTTGTAAAAGATTCAGCTGGAATTAATCATTTGACTGTACCTAAATATGTATAACACTTCATTGTTGTCTTGGTTAAGACAGAAATATCCTAATTCAGAGTGGAAAACTAGTAATTTGGAGTGTTTGAGCAAAGGGAAAACACTGGACAGTGAAGAACATATTAGTGCCTAAGATGCCCAAGTGAGAGTTTCTCTGGACCTCAAGGGAAAAACCTTATAGCAAGACATGAATGAAACCTAAAGGTCCTATGGAAAAGCATTAGGCTTCTATAGAATTTATTCCTAATTTTTAGAATTTCAATGTAAATTGTGCCTTTTTTCATATTTGTGAAGATGACAACAATAATCTATAGCATTGCATCGTTCTGTACTTAAATCCCTTCAGTGGTTGAAAACCTGGCTGGAATAGGTTTTTTTGATGACATTTTAAAGAACTTTCCCACAGAATCTTACAGCATACATAGAGAACATTAAGATGCACTAATCATGGCCAAGACTTTAACTTCAGAAATTTTTTCAAGATTTCATATACACAGAAAAATGGGCACCATCAGAACGCAGTTCAGACGTCGTAAGCCTCCAGCTCTCTTCCTTATGCATTGAATAGACAAATGATCCATTATAAACAGTATACTTAACTGTGTAATTTATTAATATGAATTTTCTGGAATATACAAACAAAACTGGAAGGCATATCTAAACAGGAAAATTATTTCCTGAAAATGCAGGTCTTGATGAGGAGCCAGCAGGTTAATCCATTTCTTCAACAAGTTTTTGACTGAGAGTAATTCAGACTGTTTAAGTTTTCAAAATTAATACAAAGATTCCTCAATTTCTTTTATTCTTCTTTGGCTGATTAATAAAGTAAATACAAGGCCAATAGCATGTGTCCATGTGGTTTAACAGTCTACCAACACACCTAAACCTCTCTTGCTCCCTTTCCCCCTTCCACCAGCAGCAGAGACCTAATGGACTGGTAGATAATGGTAAATTAGAAGCAGTGGTTTGATCTGATTTTACTGTCTAAACCTCACCTGTAGAAAGCCTTCTACAGCAGTCTGTAAAACCCTTTGTCTCTCCAGCTCATACAGCATTTTTAGAGGGCAGGGAAGGGGTGAGGAGCTTTCAACATGTCTTAATGGTTCTTCCAAGGCAGTTGCTTTCTAGGTCAATTTTGGTTCATCCTTCTGGCAAGCACTTGTGTGCCATGGTGACACATCTGAAAGGACCAGTCTCCACAATGGATGCAAATGCAGAGGTGAAAGACATTCAGCTAATGATGGTGGGAAAGGCTGCAGTGGAGGGGTCAGCTGGTTTACCAAAAGTTTGCTTACTCAGGCTTTAACACAAGTACTGTAAAGCTGCTGGCTGCCTGAAATGTCCTGTCCATTATGAAATATATGTTAATTTTGCTGTTTGGAACTTCAAATACAGTTCCATGGTGGTCTGTCTTGTCATGCAAGATTTAAGGCTGAATTTCAATTTGTTTTCTCTAGGGAAATAAAACATGATATTGCCAAATGGCACTTCCTGACTCACACTAGTGAGTGCTACAGTCTTGGCCCTGCCTGCGCCTGAGCACCTGAACGTTGGGAGGCAGTACTGATGGGGATGAAGTGGTGACAGGGTAAATGAGGAAAGATTTAAGGCAGAATGATAGATTTTCTAATATATATTTTACTCTTTCATAGAAAATACAAATTGAAAGAGTCTTGTGGTTTTGCCCCTTTCTCAAAGTTGTTCCTATTCCCTAAACTACACTGATATATCACCTAATTTAATTTTAAAGGAGTAAAGTAATAGTTACTCACATTTTCCCTTTTTTTTTTTGCTCTTAGTTGTAAACTCTACACACCTGGGATTGCTAAAAGCTTCCCCTTGCTTCACTGAGGTGTTTATCTTTTCTTCCTTATTACTGTTTTGGGTAAGAAAAGGTGTATCTGGGGCCAATATGGTGATTATTCACAGCACTCCCTAGTTAAACAGTTTCAGTGGTGCGGTTCTTCTGGGTAAAAGTTTATGAGAATGCCTTTGAACTTTCTCTTGAACAGGGTTACCTTTACTTTTTTTTTTTGATGCTGATAATTATTTATCAACTTAATCCTGATATGGAAGCTAAACTTTGTGAGTATAATTAATGGAAATTATAAGATTTTTTCTACTGCTAATAATGTAGTATATAGTGTACAAGCATTAATAAAAGTTTTCAACTAAATTGAAATATATTCCTTGTATACAAACTTTTTTCTAGTTCAGAAAATGTTGGCTATGTTTAATGTTGCTCTGAGATATGATAGTGCTGAATACCATATACACTTTCTATATAAAATATTTTTATTTATTCAACTGTACTAATTGTCCCAAAGCATTAAAGGGTGAAAATCATTTTCATTACACTCTACTAGCAACTTCTTATAAACTGCACTATAACATGCTTTAAAGAAATATGTGTTTTTATGGTTCAATTATTGTCATGGCAAATATCCAGACCAGTGAACAAAGACAATAAAATACCTTATACGAAGTTAGAGGCCCCTGAACACTTTTATTATACTGTACACACTGGAATCGGTGAAAGAGTTTTTAGGTACTATAGTCTGGGAAACCATCTGGTTTGCTCTGTTTTGAACAAAGAAAGCCATTTTTATATTCGTACTTCTCCTCTTATTGGAGGGGAGGACTTCTGCCGCTGTAGCAAAGATTGTGTCAGCACTTCCTTTATTAAATCCATTATAAGAACCAAAAGAGAGACTGGAGAGTCATCAAGTGTCTACAGGTGGGCGAGAGGGAGGCGTGAGATCGGAGCAGTCGGGGACCTTCTTGCTGGCCCAGCTCTGCACGTCAGCCCGGCTGAACTTCACAGACTCCACTGACTTCACCGCAGCACCCGTAAATGAATTGCACAAATGTAATTAAAGTATTCTGTCAGCTCATGGTGCAGCAATCATCAAAGGAGCAGGAGTCTATCCATTGCTATCAACTGGGCATGTTCCAGTGACTAACTCTTGTCACTGGGTGAGATCACCTCCCCGAAGGGGCCATTATTCGTGCAAGTTGTTGGGCTGGGTTTGGGGACTGACATGTGATGGAGGAAGGTGAGTGCCTGTCAAATATCTCCTTGGGACCTTTCCTGAAACAATGCCTGAGCTGGAGAGGGGCAGCAGCATGGCAGGCCTCTGGGCCCTGCAGTCCCCCTGGGCATGTGGTGGGCAGCACGTAGTGCCACCCACACCCTGTCACCCTGCAGGCAGGGCATACTTGCCTGTAGTGAGGGCCTGTGCTGGAGCATTACAGTCCCTGGTACTTGGTGGTATCAGTACAAAATAACAGAAAGCAAGGAGAATGCCCATGGTATTTCAAAACTCTAAAGAGAAAAACTCCAGCTCTAAGATACAGTAGGAAAAGGTACAGAAAATGTTGAGATTTATTTTTTTGTTCCACTTCAGAATTAAAGAAATTTGACACTCCTATTGTATACTGTGGCAATTTCTATCCCCATGAGAGAGACAATCATGTTAATTCTAGCTTTTGTTTCTTAGGAGAGTTTTTTACCTGCAATTTGTATTCAACACATTTTACAGGTAGTATTTAGTATAAAAAACACAGACACTTCCCTCTCAAGATTCCTATTTTCTTTTTCATTAATGGCATAAAGTCTTCTAGCACATTATAGTATAATTTTTAAAAATTAAAGATTGACTCTTATGTAAAGTTGTAGACTGGAAGCTCTCTCTTGCACAGACTCTTTTAGACTGGACCTAATGCAAAGACAGTGAATGGTAACATGATGGGAACCTTGCTTAAAGGTATAAAGGGAACAGCACTTTTTAAAAATGTCCTGAGATTATCAGCCATCATTACTGAATTACAAAGTAATAAAAGTAACACAGGACTTTTATGTGTAATAGACAATTTAGAGTATTTGAGAGAACCAATGAGTTTTTTTCAGCCTTGCTGATTGTCGAGTCTTGAAAACACATGAAGAGTGTGTACAGCTCACCTACTTGATGTGTAAATTTAAGAAATTACTTCCTCAGCTGAGACTTCTTGCATCATAGATAGCTTGCAGAGGAGTTTCCACACAACTTCTGGGCCAAGTCAGCTAGATCAGCTTGAATGACTACCAAAGGTGATTTAAAATAACTAATAATATTTGTGTTGAAAGCAGCTTTCAATTAAATTGACTGTCAGAATTGCAGCAGTTTTCCTAAGAAATAAAAATCTGATGTGGTTAAACTCTAAAAATGGTTTATTTTGATTTATCAAGTCAGTAAGGAGTCTTCTCCAGTTTAATTCATGTGTGTCATTTTTGAACTATTTTCTGTGCCTCCACAGAAAATTACACACTTAAATAATTAGATTAAAAACTTTCTATGCTTGCAGCTGGAAAATCCATCACTATGACACAGCTTTGCATGGGAAACTGCTTTCCCATACCATACATTTTTATACTAAAAATAAAAAATCTGTTTCCCTGCAAAGATTTTTCATAAGAAACAAGCAGAATCACTAGCCAGAATAACCTCACCCACTAACTTTAATGAAAGCACTCCAAACTCATGTTCACATCAGGCCAGGAACTTGAATTTGACAGTCCTCTAAGGGCTACAGGAATGCTTTTCTCTGTTTCAATAGATAGCATCTTACAACTTAAAAATCTTGGTGCTGTGAAAAAAGTTCCTGATCTCAACTTGTGTCTTACAATATGTTTACATTTTTGTTGCATTTTCCCCATTTTTTTCTGTATATGATTTTAACGTGTAACAAAAGCTAGTTTTTCGCTGTAAAGAGGACTGCCAGTTTGTGGCACTCCAATTCCACATTCAGACAATTAATAATCTCATTTCTGCATCCCTGAATCTGGCAATAGACACTCATGAAGTTCCCATACTTATTATTCCTTTTGGATTTGCATAGGGCTGGTATCAAACCATGTACTGATCCGAAACTGAGTGCTGCTCTGTGTGAAATTCAGCACAGCAGATTTATATTGTCTTTGCCATACTTGAAGAATGCCTTGAGATAGTATCAGCTCTGCCAGGATTTGATTCCAATCTTACTTCAAAGGCTTCTAGAGGACAACAAACAGTGGGGATAGGAGTAACCGATATGAAGGATAGATAAAAAAGCTTTCTTGGATTGCTGAGATTTCTTCATCACCTTCCACAAACGTTCATAATTCAAAGTTTTTCTGTTTGCTCAAGACCTATACTATCATGGCACAGCTTTATCACCAAGAAGATGAGTGACGCAAAGACTTCTGTTCACTGGGAAATAGCTTACACAAAATGTTTTAGCCCTGAACTTCTTTCCCCCCATCAGTATTATCCTGGAGGAACAAATAAATGGTGTGAGTTACATTTTTTCATACACTGGGTTTGGAGCTGTCTAGTAATATCTACTTCAGCTGAAGTCGTTTTAATTTAAGTCATCTTTTTGTATTGATGAAACACTCTGAAATATTATGATCTGTTTATCTGGGTTTTGGAAGAGAAGTCATTTGGGTCTGATCTTGCCAGGTTAGGTACAGAATGGTGAAGTCACCCACATATATGAAATTGCTTGCAGATGGCTAAGCATGGAAGTTGAGCTTAATCTTCTCATTTCTCTAACTTTTATGAAACTCATTTTCAGGCATGGGAATATTTTATTTTATTGCATTTACTTATCTTGATTTCTCCTGTGACTAAAGAATTCTTTCCCCAGCTGCTTTGTTCTTAATTTTAAGTAAGCAATTACTTCAGGATGTGTTACTTTTGTCGTATAACCTATTCCCAGAGCAAAAGAAACATTGAGATAGACAGGGTGTGCCCAGGATCTTTCCAAAACTCTACCATTGTTGGTTTTTTCTTTTCCCTCTTATTTTTTTTTCTCCTTGCTGCAGTTTCTTTTACAGTATTAGTCTTAACAGGTTGAATGCTATATGATTTTCACCAATTATATTTTCCTTTCACAATTTTGTTTTACTCTATTTATGGTTGTTTCACTAAAATTTAACTTTTGATGTTGTGTTTGTAGACTTGACAATTCCCTTGACTTTCTGTCACTCATGAAAAATGCAGAAGTACAGATGCATCTCTTTAAAGTGCCCATTAAATTCTTTAAGAGAGTCTTGTGAAGTCTTAGAAAGATCCTCACTAATGAGGTAGGATTGTCTTATCTTTGCTGAATACTTAAAGAACAACTGACCTGTTCATTGTAAAATCTAATTTGGAAAGGCGTGGCGTTTATATCTTATTTTAAAAACTCATAATTCAAGCAAAGAAAGATTTTATACAAACCTAAAATTATGTTGTTAAATACTTTACAAATGAGGATTTCATAAAAATAAGAAGTTGTTTATAAAATCTATAAAATTTGCTAGGCCTTCTCATATATTTTTGGTCTCACAAAATTTGTGCAAAGTCATGGCATTCAGGAAGCATCAATTAAGCAATTTATTTATGCAAATGGTGAATGTAGTAAGTTAATTAGAACAGCAATGGGTGTTTGCTAGAGATTCCAAGTTTGGCAGGCTAATCACTCCGCTCTGGCATGCTGCATGCCATTTGTCCCTTAGGCTTCCCATAAAAATCAGTCAAAACTCCTCATAAAAATGACAGATTGCTTCAAACTCGGGAGCTGTGTCCTGAATGTGTTCTAAATAGGATTTGGTGTTTTGGGGGGAAATGGATTTGTAATCAGATGCTGAGACCCAAGAGAGAGAGAGAGGACTAAAGCAGACAGGAAGAGAAGATTAAATGAATATATATGAAGCATCCAAAGAGCATTTTAAAGTAAGGTATGACTCAGGATTCAAATTTTCCTTATACATGCACACAAGACCCAGACTCATGCTTTTCAGTATCATACTGAATCTATTGAAACCCTCAAAAAAGGGCAAGGTAAATGTTTAACTGGGAAAAAAAAAAAAAAAAACACACCAAAAACCCCACCAGCAAGTACTAAATTAATTCNCTTCCTTCCTTCCTTCCTCCCTCCCTCCCTACTAAGCTGTCATCTTCCTAATAAACAACCATATGAAAAAAGTCACAGCTTGAAATTATTAAGCAGAAAAAAAATTGACAATATTTTAATTTTGTTTATTGTGAAACAAACTATAAAATGGATATTTAAAATAAATTAATATTTTCCAGAAAGCACAATTTGATGTCCGTTCAGATGGAATTAGACTTTTGCAGCNAAAAAAACACACCAAAAACCCCACCCCCAGACTCTTTATGTGTTTACCTAGCATTTCATTGCCTTCCACTTCAGGAAGGAGATGATCCTAGATAAGACTGGTAAAGAAAGTAAATCTCTCTGATACTCCAACCAAAGAACATCAGTGGTAATCTCTGCTTAAATGTTTTCAAGCTTTCGTCTTCAAAGGCTGGCTACCAATCCACTGCATACAGTATAATTTTAATCCTTTTCATCATGCAGTGATGAGGTAGAGCATTTTACATGTAGTTTCTGGCTCTTTGATTTGTGTCATTCAGTTTATGTCCGTTGATCCTTTGATTATTATTTATGCATTGACATACCCAAAATATGAAGATGCTGAGGGTCCAGATTTTCTATTTTTTAGCTCTGTCAGTTCAATCCCTTTTTTTTTTTTTTTTGTTTCTCTGATTCAGTAAAATTGCTGCTTCTGGTGCTGCATTTACTGATTTTTTTCAGTTTTTATTGGCTTCCGTTACACTTTAAAGGATGAAATAAATTCCATTTAATTGCTCTTATTTGGCATGCATTTGTGGACTGGGAACATACACTTCATACTGTCCATCCAATAATTCTGGCAGCATTCACTGAAATAGCAGCATCATAGGTCAGAGATTTGGGAGTAAGGCACAATTTACATGGTACAGTAACTGGAAATTCAGGTTGCCCACAATGCATGTGTGTGTGGTCCACGTAAAAATTATTAATTGATCCTGATGACATGTGGCATACGAGTAGGAAAGGCAAAGAACAGCCAATGTCATATCCACAAGCAGTAAGGATGTTACAGAGGATTTAATGTGTTTTCATTGCAACATCTGTAACTTTAATGAAAATGTTACGTGGTTTAGGTTTGTTCTTTTTTTTTTTTTTCTTTTTTTCCTAAAGTATATTTCCTGTTTAGAACTGCATGCAAAGAACTGCATAGATGTGTATACATGGGGGAGCACTCGAGCTTTTTAGAGATGCTTTTTTTTTTTTAATTCTAGATATTTTTCCTTTTTTAATTTCAGAAGAATTCTCACAATTAGATCTTTTGCCACACTGATAACTGCCTTGCTGCTCTGAAAAGATAACGGTCAAATGTCTCACATCACTCTGCAGATAAATGCTGTTTTATTTTTATAAAGAGAATTATTACATTCCCACCCTTTTGCTGGAACGGGCCTGTTTCTTCACTGTTTACAGCCTGTAGGGTGGGCAATATATTTTAGTCCTTCCTTTCTTTCTGCAGCTTTTCAGTTTCAATCCATCTGTTAAATGGGAACAACATCATCTATTGTTCTCCCTTCTCACATTTTTTCCCCGTTAACACAGATTTGTTTTAATGTCAAGAGATACTGAAGATTTTCTGTTTATTACTGATGAAATGGCTAGTCATCGGTTCATCCCAGGGGAAGGATCACATATCCAAGTGGAAGGAACATATCACCTTTTAAAAGGAATTGATGATTGAAATTTTGATGAAATGTAGTAATGAAAGTGAGTATTACTCTTCTAATGACCTTCCTAAGAAATTTTCAAGCTCCATATAAATCTCCTAATCCCACCTACAGTTACTCTTTTGTAACTACTACATGTTCTTATGTCACCTTCTCCTGTACCTTTGTCTGTGCTCTCAAGAAGTTGGTGTAATAGCTGAAAAAGAAAAGTGATCCCTTGTTAATGTGCAGTCTTTTCTCTAGCTGATAGTGAGTAGTGGCACAGAAAAATTCTTCCAGAAGTGTTCATTGCTTGGTAATACCTGACTGGCAAGTGACAGCAGAGCTGCAGTGCAACTGATGGGAAAAACCACCTAGCTTAAGGTTTGCTGATGAACAGGTCTAAGAGATTTGGATCTACAGAAGTGGCTGTGGCCAATTTCTCTTTTGTCATTTTCCTATTTTCATTATTTTTGACATTTCAGAGATGAAGCTTTGTTATGTGCCACAAAGCTATGGCAGTGGGCTAGTGAGATAAGAGTTCACTGAGATACAGAACATACAGCCTAAGAAAATGTGTGGAAAAATTGAAATGAATGTTGCTTCTGAGCTGTAGTACCTTGACTGGAGAATTGGGTAGCTGAAGACACAGTAAAATAAAATATGTGCTGGCAATGCCTAGAGAGAAAAAGCTGAAATATTTAAACGTCTCGAATCAAGACTTATAATAGACAGATAGTTCAATTCAGCTTTCACGTAAGAGGGCTGCAGATAAAGTATGATTTATATGGTTGACGAAGTATAATTTTAAATGTATTATACTGGGCTTGTATACTTCAGTAAATAAAATGAAATGTCAAAAGGATGTCCACACAAGTACCAAATAAAATACAGCAATGCTTAATCAAATATGATCATATACAAAAAAACCTATAGGAAGGAGAAACTAAAGATATTATGAGCCATAAAAAATTGAAAATAAGAACCTGTAATACTGATCTCATTTAATCTGATTTCTTTTCTACTAGTGTTAAACAATCTCATATGAATTATTTTCAGGTACCCAAGCTACTCTCTCTTTTTCATTGATCTGTCTTCCCATAACCTAAGAATTAACAAGGTCATATCTCGGCACTTCCTTGGCAGTTCAAAGTTTGTTGCCTGGTCTAGAGCAAATATCCTATGTTTAGACAAGTATAATTTTCCTTGTCTCACATAATCAGCCTGTTGTGCAAGCTCCATTGGAAAAGGTGGTGATAGGGCTGTTATTCGCTCTGCTTTTCCACCCTTTCCATCACACTCCAGATATTAATAAAATCCCAGCTGTGCTCCAGAGCATTTATTTTCTTCTACAAGCACAGGCCCTACAATTAGAAATGACCCTAGCAAGGAATGTTTCATCAGATGAGTTTAAAAAAAGGCAAATTACAGTTTGAGTTATATCAATTGATTCTTAGGTATGATAAAATAAATTCAATCTAACTTCTACCAAGTGTCTGTATCAGCCTTGTTCCTCCCATCAGACTATCCTCAAGGAATATGTCACATCAAAATGCCATGCTGTCTGAATCAGCCATATTCTAGCCTGTCAAACTCCACACTTACATTTGTATATTAATTTCATTGGACTTAGAGTCATTATACAATAACCTTACAGCATAAATGTCATCACAATGTGTTGTTAATAGATTGAGTTTCACTAGTCAGAAACTGATCTTTCTTCTTAGATGCATAGTGTTGCACAGTGCTGAAACTGAACAAATATTTAATTAAATAATCCTCTCAAGCATAGGAATAATTGCATTGATTTTCCTCTGGAAAAAAAATCCAACTCAATGTGACTAATTTTGAAATATAATTTAGAAAACAAGTTCAGATCTTCTTTGTAAATGTTATTCTCAGAAATCAGGAAATTCATTCAATATCCAAAATAGAGTAAGATTTGTTAGAAGTCTCTACAATCTAATTCAGAAAAAACATTTTGGTCCTATTTTACAGGCATTATGTACTTAACTTGTTAGTAATAGAAATACCATTACATTTCCTTGTGCTGGTGACTTAAGAAAAGCAACTTTTCTTGGGTGTCAGATAAGCATAAGACTTGCAAATATCAATTTACAAATAAAATGACAAGGTTTTATATATTGCATTTCTATTTGTTCATGTAAGAGAGCAATCTCAGATCTGAACTTGACAAAGGGCCCTCTGTTACACTACACTGTGAATAAAACAACAAGCAACCTAATCCCCAATAGCTTTCTGAATAACTTCTTAATTTAATAAAAATCTGCTGGAATTGACAAATTCAAATGTATTTTCTGTGGCCTCTATGCTCTTGTATGCTCTTGCACATGAAATCTTTCAATAAGAGCTTGGTTAGCTTAGCATAGAGTGCTCTGGATAAATACAGCATGGATGGCTCCTTACGCTACAGGAGTGGGTGCATTTGCATACACAAATATTTCCTAGGAGATTCCTCCACTTTTTATTTATTTACAGCTAATATTTGTTGCATACACCCTTTTCAGAAGCAACTTGTTTTTCCAAAATCCTTTCTGAGTGTAGAAATACAGGTTAATATTCTGCTGTATTAGCACAGCTGTGACTGTTGGTAAACCAAATATATGATGCAGGTCCCTGGGTTTTTTTCCCTCAATATACTTTGTGGCGCTCTAAAGAAGCACTTTTACACAAATGAAAGAATTTTTAAATAACTATTTCTGTTGCCTAAGAGAATGAGTCCTGTGAGAACAATGTTGAGTGTTAAAACTTGTTTTGCATGACAAATATCACAAACAGTACAGAGATCTCTTAATGATCCAGTCACATTGAGAATGCTGTCTAAAGGGGAAAAAAATTGAAGGCAGAGTAATATTACCCTAATCCTCTTGAAACCATACAAATTGAATAAATTGATCAGTAAGTGTGAGAAGTAATTCCTGAAAACGAGGTCTCTCTGGCTTTCTGGATGTTTTCTGCTATCTGACGAAGGGAAAGAAGGAAAGCCCAACATATTCTTCGCAGTGCAAATTAATGTCTTCAACAAATAAAAGTGACTCCACCAGGAATTTGAACCATGCTTCCTGCTGCGCCAACTTAGTTTGCTCCTGTGTGCCATTGCTTTGTCTCCGCAAGGGTTCCTCTGCTGCGGAGCCCGTCCTACGGACAGAGCGATGGCGCGGGAGGAAAATTGTTACTTGATCACCAGGTTGGTGCCAATGCCCATCTCCCACCACTCTCATTTAGTGAATGACTAAAAACACAGTGGAATCAAGTGAGCAAAGTCCACTTGTTAAAAGGTTACTGCAGCAGATGTGATCACAATTATTCTAATATAGTCTCATCATATTAGCATGAGCTAGACCAGCATGAAAATCTTTATGAACAGTAGATAGCAACCACATTCCAGTGTAGTACAGTGTAAGGATTCACCTGCTCTTAGAAATGCTACTACATGTAGTCCAATTTTCTTACAGTAGTTAAGTACAATGATGGGATTAGCTGGAGATGCCATGGAGCTTCCAGTATGGTAAGTTTTTAAGGAAAGACTAGCAAGATTAATTATCCTGCCAACATTGATGCTTTTGTAGGTGATATTACCTGGAGGAGTGAAAGGAGACTTGCTGAGATCCCTTCCAGTCCTTTTTGTGATTCTAGGGCATTTATTAAATTAATTAGTCTCCCAACAATAAATGAATTAGCCTCCCAATATTCTGTTTGAAGTGTAACACTGACAAATATTTTAAAGACATGATGCTAGAGTGTACGAACAAAAATCTGAGAAAGTAAGAAGCACATAGCTCAGTTTTAAAAAGTGTTTTCTCATATCCAGAGACAACAGATTTTCAGTAGGACATGAGAAATTAAAAAGGAACTTCCCCTCAATTCAAATAAAAAAATTGCCTGAACTCCTTGCAGGGTTTCTGCTGCCTGTGTACACAACGGAAATGCAAGAGGGCAAAAAAACCTACTGGACTTTACTACTCTCCCATGTAATCCACTCTCAATAGCTAAGCAAAACATAACCTAAAGTAAGTTTATTGTAAGTAAATCTAAATGGAAAGTTTTTTTGTCTGTCAGTGGCCTGTCAAAAACCTTTCTTGAAATTGCAAATTCTTTACAGAATGTCTCCTTTTTAAAATATTATACCCTAAGAAACAGTTGTCTCAATATAAATTGTTATCTTTATTTATAAATAATATTGCTCAATAGTGAAGTATTTTTACAATGTGATTTAAGAAACAATCCAAACTACAGTGGCACTTAATTCATCACAAGTTTCCAAAGCAGTCTAGCAGGTACTGGTGAGGAGGTTATCTTCCTGAAATAGAATGTCTTCACTTATTAGAAAGATTTTTGGGTTTTTATGACTTTGTTCTCATTTCTATTCTGAAAGACCTGACATCTGTCCCTGTTCTTGTCTCATCTTCAGAGTTTTACATGCTGTCAAGGAGAAATTTCATTGCAGCTCATGTTTGCACATAGTTCATGTTACATGATGAAACTACATACTTTTTTCCTGTAATTTCATTGCTGAAATATAAACCTTGCAAGGTTCTTCCTGAAGTATATTTTCTTTTCTCATCATGAGTAACACAGAACCGACATATGGTCTATAGCTGGTTACACAGGTCCAGATTTAGACACCATTGGCTTGCAATCAGTATGTTGTGTTACTTATTCATCTAGAGCAGTAACAGTAATTTGCTGAGAATATTTAATGCAACCTAGTAAGAATGATACGCAAGTCATCACAAAGACTGAGCTTGATCTTCATCTCTCTTTTCATTTAATTTTTGAAAATCATAACAGTGAACTAAAAAAAAAAAAAAGCAATTGTGTACAAATATTTCAGTGCCTTGGTAAGCCTTAAACATAGAAGCAAATGTTTAGGAAAAGAAAACATCTTTCTTGCTGCCTTTTTATGCATCAGTTCACATTTTTCTCAATTAATAATCCCTCTTCTGCAGCTGTTTCTGTGCTGTCCTGGCACACACACATACAGTACCATTGTCTGCCACTGTGAGCTTGCTTAGCTCCACTGGTTTTAGTAGTACAAGGCAGATTTAGACCATCTGATGAGCTGACCCTTAGATTCTTACCTTTTTTTACTGCTGCATGCCAGGTAATTTTTCATTGCGCTGTTATTTTTCGACAGTACAGTCTGACTGGCTTAATAGAAAATAAGAACTAATTGCTTCAGTTTCATGCCTGAGGAATCTTTAATATGAGAACATTTTTGTTAAAACATTTGAACACATTTAGGACGCCCTCTCCTTCCGTTACTAGCTCACCACCCACTCTAGAACACAGGCACTTAATTACTATTTTATGTGAAAAAGCAAAAATTGAATGTCCTGTCATGGTTGTTTGTTAATGATGTTAAAACCAGCAGAAATGTGAGTCCTGGTGGGTATTTTGTTGTGTTTGTTTTGGGTTTTTTTTACCAGATTGCGAACAGTGACCACTAATGTTGTTACAAATTGAAGATGTTGCACTTTTTCCTGCTAATGTAGTAGAAACACAGCGTTGGCAAGACTCAGGGTTCAAAACCGAACTGCAGCAGAAGTAAAAGGAAAAATATTGTAGAGGGCCCAGTTGTGCCACATGTAACTTAAATCACAATCCAGATGGTGAGGTAGGCTGACTTGAAATTTTCTCTTATTTTTTCCTTGCTTCACTCACTTTTTCTGCTGTTCCATCACCTAATCAATGATTTATACAGGATATATGAACAAAAAATTGACTTCAAATCAATTGATACAGAGATTTGATGCTTCCACAAGTATATTAATTTTGTGAATTAATTGTAGAATCCGTGATTGATTTTTTTTAGACAATTGGGTCAATTGAAATATTGGTGCTCAATTCAGGTTAGGATAAATATTAAGACCAATTCATCACATCAGAAGGAAATAGATTCTAGTTTCATTATACGAAAAGAAAGTCTCGTGTTTCTGACTATTGCCTATTTTTTTGTTATTACCTGCAGTAATAACCACAATCATGAAATGTTTTCTGCCCACTCAGAAAGCCCACAGAGCAGGACAGAACTCTTTAGTGCAAATGCTCATTGTTAAAAAATACTAGGAGTAGAGCAGGAAGAAAAACATATTTAATGGTCTTTTGAGGGCAAACTTACTCATATTAAGATTACACAAATCTCTTTTCTGGCTTCTTTACCTGATTCATTGGCACCCTAAGTATTTCACAACTCTTTTCTCATTAGCATCTCAGAAGATGCCACAAATTTACCAGGTTATTTCTCAGACCTGTAACTGATCTGGATCTCATCCAATTTGAAAATTAAAGGACAATGAACCAGATTTTTTCTCTTGGCTTAATAAAATACAGTTTTCAAAGGTTGTGTTTATGCCTTTTTGACCAGACAAATTAGTCATTTTATCTTCTTAAACAATTCATTAGTTACTAATGGCTGCAGTGACATCTGCTGATGACAGTGAAGCTGATCAAGTAATGATTTCAGTGCTGCTAAATGCATCCCCTCATAAATTCTTGGGTTTGTCAAGAGCACAGAGGAGCAGGCAGAGATTTACTTGTGAGCAATTATTTATTTATCCAGAGTTAGAACCTCTAACTCTTCCATCACAGCTTAAATGCAGGAGTGTACATTTATGCAAACTCTGTGTCCAGGAGCTAAAGAGGAAAGTTGCAGAGAATTCAGTTTGCATTGGCCACCCACCTTTATGTCATCATCGGTATTTGAGAGGTCACTCTTTCCATGTGTGGATACTAAGGGACCAGGAAAGAGACAGTCAGTTTGGGGTAGTTGGCTCTTCTCCACACAGCAAGGACTCCGCTCAAACATGAAAGATAAAAAAGCCTAAAAGATACTAAAAGCCTGAAGGATACTTGGTCCCTCTTGCAGCTTTGTTAGATTGCTCCTATGCCGGGTTTTTAACCTACTCATGCAAATTCTTATGAACAACATCAAAACCCTGGATAAAAAATGTTGCCTAATTCCCTAAAAGCTGACACATTCTGAGCTTTTCCCTCTGAAGGGGAGGGTAAGAAATCTGCTCGTATGACACTGCTGTTCCCTCCAACCACCCAAACTGAGCCTGAAAATTTCTGAGAAATGCTGAGTAACAAGGGGCCAGAAATGCGTTTGAGAGAGTGCTAGTCATCAAACCCTCTTGGAAGAGTGCTTTCACCCTGTTTGACTAGTAGAGGCATGAATACCACTAGGGACAGTGTGACAAGCCATTCAAGGTGTACATATTCATAAAACAGCCCTACCACTACGGGCCTGATCTCCACTGTCCTCAGAGGGTAAGCTAGAAGACAACAGCAGGTCTAGGAGGCAGTGCTGTCTTACAGGAGTCATAAAAGTTATTTCCTTGCCACCGGTGACAGATCTGATAAAAAATAGTTATTAACTTCTACGGCTTCTTAGAGCTCTAAGCCACCATACCGCATTATCCTTATCAATGAGACCTGTGAACAATGGGGAAACCTGCTACTGAAAAAAAAGTGAAAGGTGAGGGAAGACACTTTGCTCGCAACACGTAAATATACGTGCATATCCTGTATCTTTGGTTCACAAGTCTAAGACCACTCCCACTCCTCTAATACAGCTTTTTTTTCCCAGTTTGCACATGGCCTCAGAATACCTGAGTGTGTCAAACTTCTGACTACAAAAGGTACTGGGAGAGATGATGTTAAGTTTCCCCGTGATTCAAGCTGGTTAAGTTATGTTTCAGGAGAGAATGGAGGCACACAGAAACCAGCCCTTTTGCTGCCATTAACCAGCTGGCAGAGGGATTTCAGATGGATTACAGACCCATGGGGAGGTTTTCTGAGCATTCTGAAAGGGTAGCACATATTTTACTGTGTCCAGCAAAGGCACAGTGGACAAATGCAACTTTTAGGTATATCTAAGCAAACTGACTGATTCTGGATTTATTTGTACAAGGATTATTTCATTCCTAACTGGTAAAATACGTTCATAGGACATCACATTATCAGAGGACCAAAACAGTCTTCATGCTCTCTGTGAATAAGGAGACTGCGTTTTCAAGGAGACACTAATTCAGCATATGCTATTATGGCAACTTTTTATTGCAGCAACATTCTTTTATATGTAAACAACTTAGTGTGTGTGCCTAACTCCAAGAATTTGTTCCCATGCAAATATAGGGATGGAACTGAAGCCCAGTTACAGGTCCAGATCCTGACATCTATCCTGCGCAAGCAGAATGTGTTGCTTGCATGCCTCAGTTTGACAAACCTCACTTGTCTTCCATAAATTAAGCCTCAGGCCAAAGTGTCTGTGACCTCAATGTTTTGTCTCTCCTCATGCAGTCATTAACATTTCAAACATTCATAATTTTCCAATCATTTTACCAAAATGTTAAAAAAGCCCCATTTCAATAGAAATTTATTTCAAGGTGTTTTATTGAAATAAAAACGTTAGTGGTCAATTCATTATCTACATTACAATACGCTTAGAATAAATATCTTGATAAAACCCTGCTTTAGCATTTCCAGGAACTGAGCATTTTTCCTCATGAAAATATTTTCAATAAATACATTATTTATTTTAGCTAGAAATTCTTAAACATTTGGTAATATTCAATAGAAAACCATTTCCAATTCAGCTGAATTTCAAAGTATTCAGAGGATAATTCCACTAAGAAAATGATTGAAAACACAGTAAGTGACCTCAGAGAATCACTCAGCATGCTGAATTTCCTCTTCATATAGCAGAGAGCAATTAGATTTTTAGAAGAAAAAAGAATATATCTATTACTTGTCCATGCTGCTAATGGCCACATCCACAATCCAATGCATTTAAACAGATCCTAGTTATTTAATAATTGCCATTCTCTTACAAAAATAACAATTTTCTCATACCCCTGCAAGACAGGAGTAGTTTTCTAGTGTGAGCATCTGCAATTATTCATATTCAGTGACTTGAATTTTTATAAAAGGTTTTTCTAGCAAATCATTTTAACTCAGTTGTAATCCTGCTTTGCAATTTAAAAGCTGAATGAATGTTTCTAGATTCCACTTATACTATGGGAACTTTAAAGGGAATGATTTCCCAGCCCACCGAATTCAGTAGCAGAATTTTCCTTTGCTTGTTTCTGTCTAAACTCCTACTTTACAATGCTGGATTATCCTTTCTTCGTGAAAATAGCCCTTGTATAGAGATTGGCTTCACAAACAAGGGAGGACCGCACCTCCCTGCAGCAGCCTGTTACATTCTCAATAGTGTTTCCAAACTACCGTTTCTTTGTGCTTTCTTTGAAGCCAGAGCAATCCCAAGTTAGCTCCACAACAACCAATTTTTTATTTTCTTTCCATATTCTGACAAAAAGAATCTGCCTTATTCTGTTTGAAGCTCAAGTAGAGACATGAGGACAAATCTTTAATTGCAGCTACAGCTGTTGCATTTCTCATAAAACACTTTTTTTCACAGAAATTTCTACACATGGGATTTTACTGTGGCCACATATTACACTCCACTGAAAGAAAGAAGGTGACAAAAGTCAGCACTTTTTGTATCTGGGTGAGTAGCAGAAAACACAGATGTCTTTTTTGACTATGATGAAAGAAGTACATAATGACATATATGTTCTATTTGCTTTACTTTATTCACCATTCAAATAATCCTATTCTGATCCTACTTTTGTCCTTATTAATTCATTTTCTTAAAATTAAATAGTCTCATTTTGCCCAAAATGCCACTCATCTTGAATTCCCAATTCCACATCCTATTCATGAACTAGAATTACTATTATCATGTGTTCCGTCCTGCAGATTCTGTAGCTGTGGAAAACTGGGATCAGGCAGATTTTCCCATCTGCCTATCCCACAGACAGTAATGCTTGATTAAGTGCAGTATCTGCCCTGCTGAAATGTCACTTGGGATAAGACTGCCCACTGCTCTTTGCCCAAGTGCGCTGCAAGACCAGTGGTTGGCTCAGTAGCATTCTGTTTGGCTCAGTAGCATTCCTGCACAGGAGGAGGCTCTTCATTCGCCTACATAGCACTATTTGGGGCTCTTTAAGGGCAACATAATTCTGTTAGATTTGTGCACTGATCTAGACAGATAAACAGGGCCAGCAGTACCGAGGCGGTCTCCACCCCAGTGCGGTCCCTGAGGCCCTCGGTCGCTCAGCAAGGTCAGACCAGCAAACAGAAACTGTGTCAGGATCAAGTTTAAAGCTATCCCTAAGGCACAAGCTTCATCCATCTCTTCCATTCACTGGCAAAGTGGGTGAAACTCATACAGGATGTTGCTGAGAGATGCTTGGGAGAAAGGGAGTACATGTGAGAAAAAGGCGTTTGTTTTTGTCTTGATGAAGGTTGAAAAATATCCTGTGCTATTAAAGAACATAATCAGAAATGCTTATTGTTACATTAATGCTTAATCATATGTTTCCTTTGATTGTATTGAGCTTTGGATGATTTTTGTAATACCTTAAGTAATAAAGTATGGGATGATTGATTATACTTTCAGATTTTAGTATTTACAATACCTTATACAAACACACAGCTGCCTCATTTATGGCATAATGTCTAGATTTCATACCAAACTAGCTATCCCATAACACATACAGTATTTTGAAATAGTTCTTGTCTCTGTGCTGCTTAATAAGGAAGAAAGTAATTAAAATCATTACAAGTAAGGAGGAGAAAGTGTGCAGAATGACCTGGTTAAACTAGGCATAAGTAAACAGTCTGCATTTGAACATACAAAAATGCAGCATTCAGAGAAGTGAGAATTTTGGAAATGCCTTAAAATCAGGTTCCATAACTGTCTGAATATGAGCTTATTGTCTGATTTCCTGACTGTGACCATGGAAATCTTGAAGTGAACAGAAGTACAGTGAGAGTTAATAGAGGTATAGTGAAACTATAATTAGCCTTCACGTTTGATCAGAACAATATGATAGAAAAATAAGATTGATTTTATGATAACCTGAAGGATCCACAAGCAAACTGCTCAGTCTAGTTACTAAAACAAATGAAAGTTAAAATGAAACAACTTTTAATTGGGGAAAAACAACAACATAGAGCTAAATTCTCAACTGGTATAAATTGGCCTGTTGACTTTATTAGTGCCCTACCAAATTGTACCTACTGATGATTTGGCCTATGAGTCTTAAACTGTGGGATAAAACAGGAACTCTCAGAAGGTAGAGGTAAACAAAATCATTCTTAGTAATTAGTCTTCTAAACTTCAAGAACCTTAATGAGCTGCAAGCAGCTGAACTTCCTTCATTTCAATGCATTGCTGCTCATGTTTCATGCTATTTTATTGGATTAGCTTGCAAATTAGCTTACATTAATGAAAAATGATTAAACTTAAACCAATGGAAATTGAATGGCTTAACTGTAAAGGCATTTGAAATTGCTTTTAAAATTAACAATGGATTTATTCACTGATCTTTCCATTCTTAAAGTTTAGCAACAACTTTTTCGGGATGGATTGTGCCTACAAAGCATTTAAGGGTGCCTTTGTAAAGTGACATCTCGAGTCTCTTGCCTTCAGGCTTTTCCCTGCAAACTCTTCACTGTTCAAAGCAGGCTCAGAGACATTGGAGCAGCACAGCACATAGCAATGACAAGAAGTGCATCGCCACACCACGACTGGCTTTGACCCACGCAGCTGACAAACTATTTTTTCTGTATATATGATGCAGGTCTGCTTAGCATAGTAACTCAGGGGCTAATTTCAGAAGAAATTATGCATTTGTGTTGCATATCTATGTATTTCATGCAATGCATTTGGTGATATGCTAGAAAAGGTAGACCTCTGAACTTTACTTGAATGAGTTTGTTTGGATCCTTGTAGTAAAGTACATTATTCTTACATGGAAAAAGTAAACAACACTGAACAGTATGCATTTAGTATGCTCTACAAAGACAGCCAAAATTGCTGGAGTTCGTTTTTTCTTAAATGTTTTGAAATTTTTCAATTCTGTCTTAAGTACATCCACCTGTTACAAGTAAAACATCCCAGACAGATCACAGCTTAATTTAATTTCTGGTATGGAAGGACCACACATTCATTCTTGAGCTGATTTATAGGACCCCAATATAAATTTGAAATGCAAGATGCCTGCTGAAAACACTGAGTTTCCAAAAAGATGTAAACCAAAAAGTGAAGTTTCTACATCGCACAGAAGACCAGCAACCCGTTACCACTGTGTGGGGACAAAAAAGATGGGACACAAGCTGGAGGGAGCTTACAGGCACTTTGAGACTTTAGAGGCTCTTTGTGATTCAGGAATCTAGGTGTGCTTTGGATAAAAAGATTCTTGAATTCCTGAGAGGGACTGGTGAGGAAGGCGCTGGTACTCCCCTGTAGCAGCAACCTTTGGATCCCAAGAGACCAACTCAGCCCTCTGATTTCAGCAGTCTCCCAAGGACTTCAATGGCTATTACATCAAATAATTTCTTTGTTGAAAGATAGGTCTTTCCTTTACAAGACACTCAGAAAAAGAGGGTTTAAGTAAAATCTGAACAATGCCTTCTGCTACTTTTCTGCAGTGAACTTCATCCAGACGAAGGCATAAACCTGTGATTCCAAAGTCTATCATGAATAAGCATATAAAGAAAGAAAGGGCTTACTACTTTTTATTGTCATTTACTATTATTTACTCTTTGGAAATAAGTGGTCAACAAAGAAACAAGGTTTTGAAAAGCATACAAGTTTAGAGAGAAACACAGTTTAAATAATGATTAAAGAAAGGTTCATGCTTCTTTTAAGAATCTAGATTTCATAAGACTTTAAAGATACTGATTTCATTATCTCTGAGATCTAGAAGGCTGTATTTTTGTTCCCCTGAATAGCAAAGAAAATAAGATATGAACTATGAGAATTGTTAAAGCTACAAGAAGTCTCTCTGTGTTCTCTTTCGAGGGTGAAGGTAATTTGTTAAGAAACCTCCTTGACAGGATGATGAAGCAGAGTTCTTTTACTTTTTTCCCTGCAGTGTATAGCCATTAGAACCAAAAGAAAGCTAGTCTTACTGTAACACATTGACTGACAATTAGGTTTTTAAAAAGCACCAAAAACAAAACCACCCCCCACAAACCAAACCAAACAGAAAAATAACAACCAAGGAAATCAGATCTTATAATGGTACCTAAGGGGATTTGGGAAGAAAGCGTACTACTCTCAGGTATCATCAGACATTGAAATTTAAAGAAGAGCACAGCACCCCAATTATTGTGAAAACTGGCTCTTAAAGGATGCTGTCATAAGCAGAAATTTCTTTGGCTCCACAGCTGTACAGAAAATTTTAGATTTCCTACCATTAGAGTTTATTATGCCTCATAAATTTAATAAATGTTTCAAATGTTTGACATACTCTACATATCAAAGCCTTCAGAATTTTATTCTGCACTCTTAAAATATACATGATAATGAAATTAAGCAGCTGAACAGAAAAAAATTTCTTTGCTTCAGCCTTACACTGAAAACCCCTGAAAGGTACTGGCTTGATAACAGATACTGCATGAAGCCAAGAGCTTTCCAAAAACCATAAGGTCATCACAGCTCTCATGATTTACAATAGATTCAGTTCTTTTACTTAAATTCCTAGTCATGGACTCACTTCCCCACTTTCCACCACTGATGTCAAGGGCTGAAGGTAAAGTGGAATGGTATTTTATAGTGCTTTTACTTTTTCAAGATGAGGTTAGATGGCTATTTTAAGTGTTCTATGTGAATTTTTTTATTTTTTTTTAATTATGCACTACCTCCATCCTGCATAAAATTCCATTCATTGAAATAGAATCATGATGGCAAAGTTTCAACTATTTTTATTTCTAAAAAGCTAATTGGTAGCTTGGTCCATAAGTAACTGCTCCAAAATAAATATGAATTTAAGTGCAGAACACTGAATTTAAAAAAAAATTTCCTCTCATTGCCGTAATAGTAACTTTAATGCACAGAGAATGATTTTTCATGTTCAAAAAGTCATTTGAAATTTTCAGAAATGCAAGATGTTAGTACCATAGTAAGTGGCATTAACTTTGTTTCGAAATACATAAAATAATTAGAAGATAAGATGAAAATCAGTTTCCCTGTGACAAAGTAATAACACTTTCATAAAAGTCTTACAAGTTCTAACATTTAAATTTTAATATTTTAAAATTGGGGGCAAAGTTAAAACTTGCTCTGTAAAGCACTCAAAAATTATTCAATTCAGTGAAACACTGAAACTTTCTTCCAGTCTTACTAAAAATGCCCTCAGTGCCTGGCTTCATGGTTGAATTCTTTGAAATAAATCATCTACCATGGACTTGAGTGTTCACTTGCTTAGTGGTTTCACACTTCATATTTTGAGAGCATTTCATCTTCATGCAGCTTCTAGAGATAGCAAAAGTTAATATACATTTCCCTCTGCAGAACTGCTGGGAGTTAAGGAAATATTATCCCCATTATGCAGATAAAAGTGGTAAAGGTAAGACCTACAACTCACAAAGGAGTAGAATAAGGTGCGTAACACCAGAGGACATTTAGGCAGCCAACCACTGAGCATCAGAGCATTTCTGTTTGACCAACATAAAGTGCATGACCTGCCCCAGCAAAAGGTGGCCTAATGATATCAATCTCACTTTGCACCCAACACCTCTGTGAGGGATTGCTGTCTTTGGAGATGTAATTCCCACTGCTTTTCTTGGGGCAATACAACCTCCAAAATGTCCTTAGAGGTCAGTGGCAGCTAATAGTTCTTAAAGATGTGTGTGAGCATGGTGTGTATTTAAGTCTCTAGCTTAGCTGGTTAAATTAGGAGCTGAGGCTCCAAAGACATTTCAGACCCGCCAAAAACTTTCTGTCAGCTAAAAGCACCCTAAAGTCTAAGCATCTAAAGAGAGATGGTTGAAATATTTTCTTGTATAATCCAGCTCTTTATCACAGAAACACTCTGGAACATTCTATTCATGATATTTAATCCACTTAGTTTTTCAGCCTTTATAAAAATGTTCAAAAGATCTTATGAACGCATTTTTAGATTTATTTTGCCAGGTTCATCTCTTTCACTTTATTTCCTCTATAAATAACACTGGACTCATAAGTATCCACTGTTTCACTCAATGCAGACATATTAAAGATCTGAGTTTACAACTATTCATAATGTTTACATGTTTTCCTGATAAGGATATAGACTTTCTGTCCCTGAGAATGGCTTAAGTGAGGCAACTATTATTAATGAATGTACATCTGCTTTAGTGAGTGCATGGAGTAAGAGTTTATAAAGAACACTAAATGTCTTCAGCTTGGGTTCACAGACTCTATTCCTGAAACTCAAGGAAAGCTGCCAGAAAGAGTTCATTTATCAGACACCTGCCATCCACGAGTGAACTTCAGGCAGTTCAGTCATGAAGAGGGAGCTGTACTCCCAGATGCTAAATTTCACTGGCTTAAGTTGTTATTTTATCCTACTGCCTCTCAACACTTACAATGATTCCAATTCTCCTATCACCTGCATTCCCTTAAATGAACATATACTTACCCACAGAGCTGGTACAAAGCAGGGAAAAATCAGGGCTTTTTCTGCAGAAGTCAGTAATCATAGTATATCCCTCTCCTTGAGTTTAGCAAAACAAAGGAGAATAAAGAACACACATATCTTCTTCAGGGTAGTCTCAGCTGGAGTACAGCTGCCTTCATCAACTTTTCTCACAATACATATGCAGCACCTGGCATGAAAGTCGTGTCACAGATGGAAGCGAATCTCCCTATGTGATGCTCTGTGTTTTGGCTCACCTGGTGTATGAACTGCCCCTTAGTAGATACAGGGAATCAAATAAAATAGAGGAGCCACACAACCAGGGAGAGACTTGCATATTCTTTGTGAACATCCCTCCTGGCTACGTGCGATAAATCTGGCTGGAACTGACAACTTGGCCTTTTAATTTGAATGAAG
Organism: Grallaria varia; assembly: GCA_013396735.1. NCBI lineage: Eukaryota > Metazoa > Chordata > Aves > Passeriformes > Formicariidae > Grallaria > Grallaria varia. Next base: position 772,930 of record VWZG01009391.1, on the reverse strand, counting down.
ATATGCATTCCTTCCCTTTTTCCCTCATCTGAGATGTACAATTCTGATGTGTCCACATAGAAGGGATTATACTCAAACTTCATTCTCTTTTTTTCCAAATGTGCTTGGAAAGCTGCCTATGAGCGTGTCAATCGAGTGGCGTGTGCTTGGAGGACGCAGCAGAGGAGAATCACAATGTGACGCTGCCGGGGCTTGCACACGGACAGCTTGAGCCGGCCAAAGGGAAAGGCTGTAAATCATACTCAGAAGGAGATTGATGATGTTTGTGGAACATGCTCTCAGGGTGCCAAAGAGGTGTTTCTTCCTGAGGCTTAAGAATTATTTTTGTGGAAGGCTTTTATCATTTAAGTTGATGATGTGCCTACAACCGCGAAAATAAAAGAGCAATGCTTGCAACAGAAGAGTGATTTGTATCCTTTTGCATGACAAAAACTTTCATCATCCATCCCTTTGACAGTTATGATTTGTTAAACTTTTCTCCAGGGTGTTTGTAACAAAGATTTGAATTTATTTTTATGTGATTTGCATCTTTATTTCCGCTATGTACGAAACCTGTAGTATTTAGCAGATCTAGCTCACAGTTCCTCTCTAATTTACATACAGTGGAGATCTCTTAAACTTGTTGCCTTTGTGTACAATAAATTCATTCATTGTAACAGGCTGGTTTGTTTTATGAGGTGTTGATTCAAGTTGTTCTCAACATAGGACAATGTAGGGGGGAAAAGCCAGTATGCTCTAGTCTTATTAATCAAAAAACTCAATTTAGAGTTACTTATCTATTTTACCACTAATATCTTTATACTTCCTGGAAAATAATTGAGAAATCATAAATATTGAATAAAAACATAAATACATAAAATAAGACATTTGTGAGATATCTATATGAACACTCAAGTACATGTTTTACATGTGTAATTAAAATGGTAAGAAGAAATGAATACTAAATAAACACTTATTTTCTGTTCTTAAATATTTGTATATATTTTTTATTATTTTATGCTAATATAACAGTAAAAGTAGTATATGGCTTTTCAATATATTCTGCAACAGCTAATGCAGAAAAGTCAGTGTTAGTGTGAAAGATTGCTTTATTATACAATCAGATATCCATTGTGGTGGGTCATGGTGCTGTTTATTTTATGTGCACGCTTACTAATGTGTTTGTAGGTCTAAAAGTATATAGCATAATAAAACATCAAGAAGGATATGTCATGTTCCAGTGTAAGCAACAGTCTTTTCCCATATCCCAGAGTTTATACATGGTAACACATTAATCATAGTCACTGTGACATTCAATAACTTGAAACTGTGTAAAAATAAAAATTAAAAACTAAAAAAAAAAAAATAATCAAAAAAAAAATCAAGCAAATTGTTACTTCCTTGCTGCCATTTACTAAACTCAAATTGTACAGATAGCTCAACTGTACTTTCCAAAGCTCACAAACCTCATGCTGACTGAATGAATGTTGGGTGAAACCGCTGAGCTAAAGTTCATTGGAGACTTCCCACTGACAAAGATGCCAGCAGGATTTTAGCCTGTCATTTTGTCTGTGGTGGTCTAGAGTAACCTTAACCTTCAACATGTTCTAAATGCTGCAAGACTAAAGAGAAACTGAACTTTGCAGAACCCCAGCTGCAGCTCTGAGCATACTTGTTATCCTTACTCAAGCTGCGCTTCTTAATTACGTGAAAGTGAGGTTTAGAGAATGGCAGGATAGTAGTGGTAACACAGCAAAGATGTGTGAGATACCATTCATCATTGTATACATAGTAATTGGACATGCACCAAGCAATTGCAACGTGAAGTAAACCAAGCTTGCTCAAATTATGCTGGCTGGGAGAGAAGGCATGTGCTCCCTTAATAAACCAAGCCAGATCACTCCCTTGTGCAGCTTTATTTTCCCTTAGTACATATAACAATTCTTTGTTGTTACTACAGGAAGCTGTCATTCAAAGGACAGAAAAAATTTATTAGACATATATTACAGTAGCAACCATGAAGCAAATATAGGATCCCATCCTGTTCAACACTGCAAATATAAAATTTAGCTTCAGATTACAAGAAATTAAACACATAGCATAATGAATATAAATGCATGATTAGGTGATTTCTCATCTATTTTACACAGGTATCTCTGTAAGTTAAAGATCAAAATTGCTAAATTCTATGAAAGAATAATTTTTTCTGTGCACTGGAAACGTCAAAGAACAAATTGATTTTAAAACATTATTCCTTTCTAGAGCCTGCTGATACCTCAGCATTTTACATTTTTTAAACATTGAGAGCAGCAAAGATTTTAATATGAAAAAAAAACCCAACTTGGCAACATACAATACTGTGGTTAATTCAATACATATATGTATCTTCCTATGATCCTGTAGCACACTGTAAACCTTTTAAAATATTTATCATGGTGAGTTTTAGATATTCTCCAAGATCCAGTAAAGCTTCTGTTCAGAGTACAAAATGAATCTTTGAATATGCATTGTGTTTGATTCCCTACAATTACTACACCACATAAGCATCATCAGCTGATTAAAAGGTTTTCCAGGGAAAATTGGAAGCACAGAAAAGAAGCACTTTCCTTTTGTGAAATAGCTCAGATTGTCTCAAACAGTTGAAAAAATGACATTCAATTAGTGAAAATACTTAAAGCTGTAATTCATCATAAGCAAAATCTTGAACTAGAGTAGTGATAAATATATGCATATAATGATAAGCACATTACTCTCTCTTTTGCCAAGGCATATAAGATTTTATATTCAAATAAGCACAATTTTTCTTATACATTCCTTTTCACTTCAGGTTTATTCCACAAATATTTAGATATTGCTTGTTAGCATCCACAGTAACTGCAACTAATTTATCTTAAAACTGCTATTTTCCTCTTTAAACCTAAGGAAAAACCTAAGGAAAAACAATAAGAAGTGCAATGGTAAAATAGTTCAGTTTTGCTCATTCAAAGTAATACTATCATTTCACCTCTCATTTTTGGTTGAAATCAAAGTTTCCTGGTACAAGGGAACCATATTCTTTGGATTCTTAAGAACCTGTGTAACCATTTTTCATTTTAAATATTAGTTGAATATCAAACGAATACTGTACTTTAGTCAAGACAAATCTTTCTTGCCAAGAAAATCTTTTTATATGATGTATGCAGAAATTACTTTACCAACCGCTGAATTCCATGTATGTCTACAGAAGATAACATTTTTCTTACCCACTTAGAGAACTAGGGCCACAAAAAGGTCATCACAACAGTTCTTGAGGGCACCATTTTCACAAGGGCCTGTTTCAACAGGAGGATCATAAGTTCCTGGATGGGAAAGAGAACAAGGTGTTACCCAACCTTTCCGTCACACAATTTGTCAAGCATTAGGCTTGTTTCTCCATTCTCCCCTCATTTCATTTCCACCATCCTTTTCCTTCTAATGTCTTCAGCCTGGCTTTTAAAAGGGTAGTAATTTATGCATTGTACTCTGAATTGCATACTAAATAAAAGACTGACCATTATAGCAGGTTTCTGAAGCTTTCTGTTAAATGTTGGTATTTTCCTGTGAGAGGAAAAAACATATTGGAAGCATTTCCATAGTCAGTCAAGCTAAGAATATTTTCTAGATTTAACTGCCCATGAATGTGTTGATTTAACAGATAACTTGAAGAAACTGACCAGTGGTTATAAGTTTCTGAAATATGTTGTCTTTTATTATGAGATATACTTTCATCTGTGAAAATACTAGAATATTCCAACCAGGTGTCCAATTGTCCATAAAATGTTTAGTTCAAAGTTATAGATTACTTGGACATCCCATAATTCTTTATTTCAAACCACAGTTTTAATATTTAACTTCTGCTCCGAAAATACTTACTAATAATTAATTTGTCTGGGGTGAAACTCTTCCCCAATTCATCTCTTCCATCTGCTTGCACATACTGTGAAATTATAATCAGCTGTAATTTGTGACAGAGACGTGCCAAACATTTCTAAAACAATTTGGAAAGTGGCAGACTGGAATTCCTGCCAACTTGCACTCCGTGCAGATGCTATTTCTTCTTCTCGCTTTCCTCACCAGAGCTGAGTTTAAAAAAGAAATCTTGAAGTTCTGTTAAAACAATATTTGTGGAAAGCACTCCGTACTTTTTTTGTTTTCCTCCTGAGTTGTAAAAATTCAGGGTCTGGGTCCAAAGCTCATGGGAATCAGCAGAAAATTCCCATTCATTTGGCTGCAGCTAGCTTACATGTTAAATAGTTCTGCCCCAGATTCCGGATCCACCCAATAATCACAGACACAAAATAGACAGTATATCTCCTCAGAGCCTGCTGATTTATTCACTTACTGCGTACTCACAGGGTTAGAGGTGGGTTTACAAATGTTAGTGACTATTACTCTTCAGATAAAAAACTAGAATTACCTTGGTAGCAAAAAGAATGCAATGGGTGCTTGCAACAGAGTAACTAACAATTATTTCTGTTGCTACTTTTAATTTCTCCTGAATTTCAAGACATTACACCCACCTTCATTAATGGAGGAAGATTATGAAAAGATTAAACAAGTGATTAAACAAGCAATAGGATTTGTGGGTTGTAGAAACTGCATTAAGTTCCTCTCATCCAAATGAATTGTGTTGAAGTTTCCAGTTCAGAAAAATGAAGATCACTTGAGGTCACCAGTTTCAAATTACTTAATGAATTTGTGAAGGGTGAGCAACATCAGTAGTTAATCAGCTAGTTTTAGAGCCCAAAGTTTGCAAACTCTGATTCACGTGCATTGATTATTTGAAACTGAAATTCAGGTCTTCCAAGATGTTTGAGATGGCTGCGCTCCTTCTAGCACAATGTGTGACATAGCATTTCCACTTTACGGCAGACTTGGAGAACGTATAACATAGAATTTTAAAAAAAAAAAAAAATCTATTTAGAGTGAGTCCTAAGTATTTTTCATCATGCAGAATTTCTGAAATTGTTTTCTTATTTGAATAATAAAATGCATTTTAAGCTTTTTTGGGAGGGTTATATCTGTACAAAATAGGGAAAATCTGAAATAAAACATAGTTTCAAAATGTAAAAAAACAAACAAACAAACAAACTACTAAATCTTGTATTGGTCTTTGGTTAGACCTTCAGGTTCAGTCAGATGTTGTTTTCTCAAACTTTAAGGTTAAATTGGACTTTACAACTTTCAATTCCAAGCAAAATGCATATCTAGGATTACCAAAGGAAAAATATCCTGAGTCCTAGACAGAAAGGAAACTGCTGAATGCTGTCAATTGTCCTAGTCTTCTCAGTGTCCATCAGCCCCAGGCAGCTGTCCTGGCTGGGTGCAGGGTGGGGCAGGAGGGGTGCCTCAGGCTGCCCTGCACATCAGTGGTGGCAACAGCCCCAGTTTTATGCGGGTTTATCCTGTCTGTCTCTCCTGGATGGCCACACTGCTGCTGCCATCTCAGGGTTCTTTACTGCTGGAGGCCAGTCCTGCATCTTCAGTAGTTATCGGGCTTTACCTTAGTTGCTGAAGCAGCTTTTGCCAGATGTCTGAAGTATTGAAAGCAAAAAGGAACCTGGTCCCTCTTGTTGCTATTGTCACCTGTGTCTGCTTTTAGGGGAACCACTTGCATACGCTGCGCTATATTATTCGTGTGTGGAGCAAAGTGTTTTCTACTGTGTTTATTCAAGGTGTTCATAGTTTTTTCAAGATAAAATATCTGCAGAAAAAAATTACTTCAGACTTAAATATGGGTTTAAGGACCCTTATAAAATGAGGATTTAATGCTCTAGCAATGCATTTTGCTAAGGCATTCACTTCCCTTTTATAAGGCTGTACAGTTATTTGGACCAGCGGCACACATATAAGAAACGAAACAACGGAGCTTATAGGAGGAAGGTAGGTATGCGCGGTCCTTTCGGACAAGCAGTTTAGCTATAGGACAGTACAAGCTTGCCAAAATTTTCCAGAATTATTTTCCGTCTAAATGCCATGGATGATGTGTTAGAGTGGATAAGGGCAAGGTAGCATCAAAACTATATAATATGTTTTTCAGTTGCTAGTAATCAAATGTGACAGTTTTTCACCATATGTATCAAACCAAAGAATTTTTAGGGAATACAGGGATACTATGTTCATCAGTAGAGATGACAAATAAAACTGAAGCAAATATTTGGGGAAAATAATATGGGCTACCAAGGAAGAATGAGAAATGAAGCAAGTGAAACAGGTTCCATTTCTTTCTTTAATTAAGTGGTTATAACATAGAACTGAAAGGTTTTGTATACTTAATTTTATTCCATGTTTTCTAGTTCATTTGCTCTTTCTTTCACAGTTTTAAAGCCCAAACCACCTTTATCTTGGGAAGACTAAATCTTCCCATGTAGGTAAAAATTCTTGTCAATAAGTGTCATGTGTACCATGCCTTGCATTTCTGAAATGATTTTTCGTTTTTAATTTTCTTTAAACAAATTGAAAATTCTTATCTGAGTCAAAAATAGTCATTCATTTATCACTGGATGTCAGATGGTTTCAGTAGCAACAAATCAAATCAAACTGATATCCAGGTTCCCTAAGATCTTGAGATATATAGTATAGTGAATAATCAAGTTTACATTAAGAACTAGAGTTTCTTCTGGTTTCTGAAACATTCATTTTTTGTTTGAAGGTCTTTTGTAACTACTGTAAGGGTTAGACTGTACTTTCTGTGGGTAAATGAAAGATGCTTCTCACATGACTCCAGGATGTGGGGCTCATAAATTCAGAAATGTGTTGAAAGGCTTAAGCTGCATTAAGTAACTGGACTGCAAAAGCCAACTGTCTCACAGGAAAAATGATGTATGATTGTTCCACTAGTGGCATCAATCAGCCGATTCCTTATTTTAATTCTTTTATCATAAATGTATATTTCTTATCAAATATTTTTCAAATTAATAATATCAACCATATCTACACATTCAGTATTGTATTAGTTTTATACCAGATTCAATAATGCAAGAAAACAAGAGTAACTTAATGGGAAAGCACAACGTGTGTGGCTTTAACAACTTCACCAGATCAGAAAACAAAATGGATATGACTCTCAGGCACAGAAAACAAGAGTACCGTGCTTCCACAGCCTTATGCACCACATCCATTGGGCAACTTAATGACCCATTTTTTGATTTTGAATTGCATAAATGTATTAGCTGTTATTTTAAATAACTGATATATTAAACAGATTCGCAGGCTTTTAGTAATTACACAAAGAAAAGAAAAGAAGCAATGTTTTATGGCATGACCTAGTGCTTGTCTTCTGGTGTAAACTGGCAATATGGTTTGTGAAGAAAAGGCTCATAATGTTCAGAATCTTATCTGCTGCTCTACCCATACTGCTGCCATCGTTTCTACAGTTAAATAAATTGAACAAATTCCCCTTTACAATTTCAGTCAAATAACTTATGAGAGTGACAGCTTCAAGGCCTCTGCAGGAGGGAACTGCCCATGCCCTCTGTGTGGTGGATCAGTGCTGGGCAGCCACAGCACATTTAGTTCAGTGTAAGAGAACTGTGACTTCCTTGTGACATGCCAGAGTGGGAGACTGGAGCTGAAATGGAAAAACAATATGCACAGCATTTAAATTAATTATTAGAAGAAACCCATCTTGGACGTGTGAATGAAAATACTGAGTCAAATTCCAATTCCATTTGCCCTGGTGTAAATTCAGAGTAAACCTATTATATTCAATTTATATTAGGATAAAACTCCCAATGCTAAAACTTTTAAACATGAATTTGTAACTGGTGAAAATATTCTCACCTCATCAGTCACAAGTTACATGGTTTACTTTCTCTAGTGGATTTTCTGCCGTTACAATCAGCTTTGTCATTCCTACCTCACTGCCTATAAACTGTTTAATTCATAAATAAAAAAGACCATCTGGGCACCTATCCAACATTTCTTCAAGAAAAGATAAAATGCTGGTGGAGCTTGGTCGTCTCCCTGTTCCGAGGGGAGACTGGGCAAATTGGTGTCACACATGTCTGGGGACTCATGCACAGACTTCAGAGCAGCAGTTTGTGGAAGGAATAAAAAGTCTGGCTGACACATCTGACAAGGGAGAAACTCTCTTAGCTGATGTACAGTGTGACTACACCAACAAGTTCCCATGAAGTAACCGAGAGACTTAATTTAGGATTTGACACATGAATGGAGAGGTGAAGCTTTAAGCATAAATCTGGTGCAAATCACATGCTGAAAGCTTCATACAAACAAGCAGACTGTACATTTGAAAGTGTGAGAGGCACTGACAGACAGGCATTTGAAAACGTGATAAATGGAGTCTGGATTGATCCAAGGTGAGAGTGACTATTATTGGGCTAAATCAAAGGAGCTATGAGAGTTTTCCCAGTTCTTGAAGACAGCGTCAGTTTGCTTTGGTATGGCCAACCTTTATAACCTTATCATAATAGATTTTTAAGTAATAGCAGCTGTCCATATAAACTCTGTTGCTCCAGATAAATATAAAGTATCCTGATCACTTAAGAGGCTGCCTTTCTCAAACTGTATAAAAATAAGGTTTCTTTAAGGCTACCTCAAATTTACTACTGATATAAATGCATAACTGCAGTTATTTGCCTACAGTACTAACACTCTTAAAATAAATGTCTATTTTAATCTCTTTGTAATGTAACTCTGTAATCATACACTTCATTAATAGTTAGGTTTTTACAATTTTTGTATCAGTATAAATTCATTTATAGAGTTATCATTTCAATATTTTTTTGAGCTCAGGGAAATCCTCATAGGGGAGAACAACACTGGAGCCGAATGCTGCCTACATAGATTAAATTTAATCTGTGCATCTATGGAGGAAATGCTTCATATTTTTATTTCATGTATTGAGAGGCTAATTAGAATATACAATTAAGATTAGAAATAGCTGTAAAAACTAGAAGAATCCTGTTTCTCTTTCAATTGAAATGTACCAAATGCAAGTCTGTGGGCTTGGCAATAACACATACCCTGTTAAGGTGTATGTGTTAAGCTAAAACTAACTTGTAATGCAAGGTCTTGTATTTGACTAACATCAACATATTAATTTTGGGTTTGCACAGAGGAAAAGAGCAAGCCACTATTTTGCAATTTTTCTAATCCATGTAATTTGTAAGTTGGATCAAAGTTGATAGTGTCTTCAGTCACTCAGCAAAGTTTTAGTACTCCAGTTCTGTGTTACATTCACATTATCATACCTTATAAGATGCTGACAGAAAACTGAGCAAAGCAGAACAAATGTCAAGGGTATTTGATACAGCATCTCATAAAGGCTATTCAGGAAACTAAGTTACCAAGGGCACATTCTCAGGCAGATAAATAACTGGTTAAAATGTAAGTTTCCATACAGAGTGAGAAGGGTATTCCCATGTGGAAGTTTATGTTGTTCAGCATGTTCATAAATGATCTGTAAGAGGCAAATAGTTTGCTGATGACACTAAAGATACCAGAGACAGAGAAGGTGAAATTCAACTGTGAAAGATTTCAGTAGTTTCTCATACCATGAAGGGTCAGGAGATAAAAAAACAATTAAATAAACCAAGGTAAGCAAATGTGAATTGATGCATGGGGGGGGGAATCCCTAACTGTGTTTATGAAGTAACTATTTCTGAAATGACAGTTACTCTTGGGAACAAGAATATGAAATATAATGCATGTAACTATTTTTAAAAATCAAACAAATTCTTTTAAAGGTAGCAAAAAAACAAGTAAAATGTAAGAGACCATTAGAAAGGAATTGAGACGAAAGCATAAAGCAGCATCCATATCTTAAGCATGTAAGGTTATGCTCTTTCCACCTCCTCCACTTTCACAAATTATACAGTGGAACTGTATACAGAGGAAAGTGAAAAGGATGAACAAAGGTGTGTAGCAGCTTCTGCACAGGCAAGAGCCTTGATTAAGTAGACTAGAAGCCCTTAGCCTGAAAGGTTGTAGAAAGATCACTGAAATCAAGAGTAGCATGGACAAGGTGAATTAGTAAATGATTGGTCACTTCAAAAAAAAAAAAAAAAAGAGAGAAAGGAGTTACAATAGAAAAAAATTAGCTTGCGGCAGGTTCAGAACAAACAAAAGGTGCTTCTGCAAGGAATGTGCAATTAAGCTGTGACACTGCTGCTATAAGACATTGCAGATGGAAAAGTTTGCATGGCTGCTGATGAATTCATGACAGGAAAATCTGCTTAGAACAATTAAATGCAGACACCATTTCTGCAGTTCAGGAACTACCTGAGCCACAGATGGCTGGAAAGGATTTTTCAGAGTATCCCAGCATATAATATCCCGATCTACTTGTCCTGCTCTCATGCACTTTCATTAGGCATCTGGTACTGGCAAATGCTGAAGAGAGAATCCTAGCCTTGACAGAGGTGTGGTCTGACTCCATATGGACATTCTTATGTTCTTATATCAATCTGCATATGATTTGGTAAATGGAAAATATATGTACTCCTTTATTTAATTTCTTTTTTATTAACTCGTTCAAAATGCACTTAAGTTGAGAGCTTCATTGGAAGACATACCCTATGAAATCAAGGCAGAGGTCTGATAAGGTCTTAATAATATGTAGCAGTCAAATACTTTATTTCCTTCAGGTTTTGCAATAGTATATAAAATCTCATTAGTTTTGCTGATTTTTATTATTTAAAGATTTTGCTGGTAGCGGTGGCTCTGGCTTGAACAAATCCAGGTCAGAAATATTTGCTACACTAATACATGTACTCTTCTACAGAAACAGATTAGGTCTTGTTCAGTTATATTTCCAAAACTCGCTAATCAGATATTCACTTGATTTGGTTTTATCCAAATTGGCATCTAGGCCATTTTTTTTACATCCATGCATTCAAGAAGAGAAAATTTTTGGATGGAATGCTTGTAAAGTTCTAAATCAGATTTATTTCCCAAGTGTGCTTTTTATATGTGTTAAATTTTTGGCATCCATCATTTGTAATGGAAAATTAAATTATACACAGCTTGAATTTAAACATATAAGAACATAAAAACAAACATACATTGTCCATAAACAGGATTTCTTATTGAAGTCCACAAGATTATGTTGGATTTCCTTAGGTGGTTTTGTAAACCCTAATAAACGTATATACATTTTCAAAAGCATAAATGTTTGTAAATCTGTGACTGATGAAGTTGCAAAATTATGCTCAATCAGCATAATTTCAGAGGCCAAGATAAAACTGTTGTTTCCTGTATCTAGCTGCTGTTTCCTGTATCTATACTTGTTTTCTGTATATTTAATTTCAGCAAGAATTTTGAATAAAATACTTCACTGAAGAGTCAGCTTCCATCTGAAAACTGAAATTTAATTACATTTTAATGGAGTTTATGTAGATATATTGATAAATTCTTAGAATTTGATGGAATAGAGTAAAATTGCCTCAACATAACCAGTTAGAGACATTATGTCTTATCTAATTTACTTGAAGTCAGATAAATCTAATTCGTATAGACAAATGGTTTACTTTGATTGTATTGCCACATTGGGGAAATCAGGTAGGAGGGGAAAAATTTAGCTTTTAATGGAAAAGAATCTCTCTCTTTTTTTTCTTTTTTATTCTTTTTTTTTTTTTTCTGTAATTCTGAATCCTTTGAAAAAAGTTCTGGTTATCAAACTTGCTCACAGAAAGTCACTAAGGCTTTTAAAATGTAATGTGAAAGTATATAAAAGCTAATTTTGCTAACCAAAACCTTCAACATTTTTAAATAGAATGATACTTAAGATGAAGCAGAGCACTAAGCTTATTTCTAAGACAACAGTTTGGCTCTCAAGTGGATAAAATATGAAGATGCAGGATGGTTAGAGTACTAAAAAGATGGAATCAGAAGTCAACATTTTGTTGCATTTGCATTATGGTAGAGGTCTTTGAGAATCTATTTCCTGAAATGGTAGAAGACAAGGCAAAGTTCTGCATACAAAAAGTGGCCAAATGGGAATTTCTTGAAGAAGCTTGGGAGCCAAAACTGAACAAGTGAAAAAAAGTCACCTTGATTTTCCTAGCCTAGAAAGCTAATGTATGTGACACCAATTTCTGTGCCAGAAGCATATGAGAAATTATGGTGATATCTAGTTGAAATTATATAAATCCATTGACTTCCTAACCCTATGACCAGATCTATGATTACAGCTTTCATCTCCAGACTGGCCTGATTTGAAGTCTAATTGCACTGCCAAGAAGGTTTAGCTATGTGATCATCATGCCCCATGGCACAGTCAAAATACCTTCAGGAATGCAGGTCTATATCTTACAAGTTTAGGTGGCTTTGCATGACTTAGAGCATTTTTGTCTCTAATACTGTGTTTGTTCTGTTGGCCTGTATTGGATGGAGATAACTTACACTGGTCTTCTAAGACCTCAGAGTGTCCCTGCTATAGAAGTAAGAAGATTCAATCCCTAGAGCCTTCCAGAGGTTGAAGATTTTTCATAAAATATTAAATTAATTTCAAAGCATGAAATGCTTGTAAAATGCCCAGTGGACAGATTAAAAACAAGAGACAAAGGATTATCTATAAATAGTGTCCTGGGCTTTCTTTACCCTGCTCTGTTAGGAAACATCAACTAAACATGAAATGCTCGAGGAGAAAAATGCAATCTTCTTGTTTCTGGACTAGTACTTGATGCATAGCTACACAGCTTGATGCAGTGTGTGAGCCATTCCCAAATGAGTTAGTGACAAGGTCTGTATTAGCATTAGTTATCCAAGGTAAGTGTCCTTGACTGGACAATGGCCTAGGCTGATGCAGCCATGAGATTTCTCGTACTCAAGTTTACTCATTTACTGTGACAGGCGCATAGCCTTCAGTCTTTCAGGAGTAACACAGGAACATTCTCATTAACTTTGACAAGTGGACAGTCTAAAATCTGCCATGTTTTCATCATACATTACTACAATTCCTAGTCCTCAAAAAAAACCCCACATATAGGGCACGGTGATCTGCATGATTTTTTAATATCGATTTTGGGGTTTATGACATATTAGATTTTGGTTAACAGGTAAATTAATATGACAAAGTATTGTTCTAGTAGATCAACAAGTCTAAAGAAAGGTATTTCTAAATGACTGATTCAATTAAATAGTACATTGAACTGTAGAATCTGAAAAAAAAGGCACCAAGGCTTACATATGCCCTGAAGTATTTTTGTAAAGCTTGTTTTATGCAGAGTGGCTTTTTGTTTAATGGCCCATGAAATTTAAATATAGGATTAATATGTTTTAATGATTAATAAACTCTGCTATTATCTGGGACTGTTCATTGACAATGATTTTATCATATGAACTACTGAAAGAAATACGTTCAGAACTGTGCTTGTTCCATATCTTTCACAAAATCCTTCTTTAGAGTACAGTGGAAATTGCATAATGACTGGTAAAGTGAGCAAGTCTCCAAGTCTACTCTGGTTTGCTCACTGAAGAACAAGAGGCAAACCATGCACACTTATGGCAAGGCTGCAGCCATGGAACTCAGCAAAGGATCCAGGCACAATAAAAGGGATGTGCCCCGCAGTCACGTTGCAGCTTGGATAAAAATGACAAGAAATATGCTTGACAGCTGCACGCAGAAGTCAATGAAACCTCAGCAGCCACTAATGCCAGCTTCTGATGGGGATGTTGTTGAAATCAGAAGCTCGCTTCGGAGAGGTGCCCGCTTTGTGAGTTGTGCTGGTGCAATATTCTTGCCACTGCTGCCTCCCCATCTCCACTTCACCTCACAGAGTTTTGTATTAAAGTGTTGTGCATAGTATCACTCTTTTGAACTTCCACACAAAATGTGCTTTTATTGTAGTGTATCTGATAACATCTTCATTATAATCTCTTCATCCTGGTCTGTAGAAACTGCAGTCATCAATAAAAAACCGGCCAGTTTACAAGTGAGTGACACACAGAGAAAAAGTGGATATGACTTGTATTAAGATTCCAATCGTGTTAAGTCATTATTAATATATAATATCACTGCAAGTGCTCACCTCTGCCTTTCCAGACGTCCAGACTTCTTCCTTAGCACTACTGTCCCTCCAGCTCCTCACTCTTGTGCTGAAAGTCCAGAGGTTAAAGAAAAGTATTTCTGTTGAATTGGAATATTTTTCTGCACTGCTAAATGCTGGAGCCCAGGAGCAGGGTTTTTGAGGACAGGCCTGACCCAAATGGTGTGTCTGTGCTCAGCAAGGGGTAAGTGCGAAGCCCCTTCCTGTTGGTCTTTAGGATGGTTCAGACAGTCGCACAAATAGGACCATTCCCTCATAACTGCCTACCTGAGCAGCCTGGCTGGGCAAGGGGAAACTCTGGAACTTTTCCATTAAGCCTTCCCCATTAAGGCAGTGGATTGAGGAGTCATTGCAAGCCCCCACAACACAGAGGAGTCGCAAGTCTAGACCAGACTAGATAACCAGAAAGCAGTAGTGGGTTAAAGATGTTTTTGTCTCCTCACATTCTTCTTGAATGTTCCCAGCTCAGCTTTGGTACAGCTGTGGGTCTAGTCCATTGAATTTGTATCAGAACAAAGAATGGTTGCCCACTAATCATTTGAAGACTAGGCAGACTCTGGGATTGAGGCAGACAAAAGCACTCTAGTGATCTTTATATACCTAGGTGCCAGGATCAAACTGCTCATTAATCTTTCTCTAGAACAACCCTGTAGTGTGACCTACATCTTACTTGCGCTAATAACGTTTCTGTATATTTCACTTTGTTTCATGAATCCTACACTGAAGACTTTGGTGTTAATATATTGTGTAGTTACACTAGTTTTGACTGCATCAATTGTGATGCATTGTTTTAGAGGCAAGTTGCACAAGAGAGAATAATTTCATTACTAATAAAAGTGCTTTGACCTCATTAGTTGAGCAAACAGGAGTGTTTGAACCACAGGCCCTTGGGTACAGCAAAACCTTGTTTCAGCCTAAAACTATCCACTGTGAGAACGGAGTCTGCACCGCAGAGATGTTCTTGAGACCTTGGGTGTCCTTTTAAGCCTCTGGCTGAATAGTAAGTGCTGAATGGACACGGCGCTGAAATACCTGAAATTAATGTAAGCCATGTTAACATATAAAAGTGCTGAAATTGAAATTAGGTCTCTACTTGAACAGCAACCAATTTGCAAACAAATGGGGAAAAATGTCCACCTAATTCTAGTGCAGAGGCTTCACAGCATGAATTTTGTTGAAAGACGGTTTTGCAGGAATGAATTTGTCAAATGAAATTGCAAATGTTTTTCAAGTCTTTACAATTTTGCTCAACCCTACATATTACCTGATCCGTAAACTGGAAAATTAACAAATCAAACCATAATGTTTATACATAAAATTAGTTTCTATTAAAATTTGGTAGACTATTTAGATTCTTATCACTTTTTGAAAGTTATTGGAATCTCTACACCTAAGGTACCAAATAACTTTATGTCTATTTTGTGTCTTTGACAGCTGACACACATTTACAGTTACCCATTTCTATTAAGACTCAAAATATTATATTTAAATATAAACACAGTTTGGAACTAGCTCTCTTCAGACATTATTAAAAAACATTTAGTGCTATTACAACTTCATTCAGGAAACAGGTTGATTCATTCAAGCAAACTGTGGTGCATGGGGTTTTACATCCTACTGAGCTACTAAGTTGTAAGAGTACCTGTACATGGATTTTTTTTTTATTCATAATATATGACATCAACACTTTTTAAAAGGTTCTATGGATTAAAATAAATAGCCTTATGGTAGCACTGGAGGAAGCCATTCTTATGGTCCTAATCTGCAGAGTGCTTACAGCCACAACTGCCACAATATACTGAACAGAAGATATTCAGTTCTGTGAAGGGTCTGATACTTCCAAGCCAATTTGTCTTTGTTTGTTGATTTTAGGTTGATCAGCAATTTTATTAACAGCTTTTCAAATCTACTGTTCAGATCCTGTGTATTTTAAATGGCTGTTCATATAAGTAGAACTCAGTTAAACAGATAGGAATACGTCTACTATAGTCACATCTTCTACCGATTTGTATCATTACACAATTTCATAATGGCCACTGCCTGCTGACTCTATAAAGGTAACGCTACAGTGAAAAAATATGTAGTTATCCATCTGCAATGGACTTTTTTCGTTAACCTTGATGGTTAAAGACTGCATTATCACCTGAAACGTGACTATGTCTATCCTGCACAGTTCTCATCCAGTTAAACCACGTGCATTTTTGTAATTAATGTACACAATTAAGCTTTTATGCTAAAATGAATGGTTCAGCATAAGATGCCTATGTTTACGCACAGTATGAAGAGATTTGTCAAGCATAGAGGAGGACTTGAGTGCATGTATTGACTGCTGCACCGTGACTGCTCCAGCTCACGAGTGTAGTAATACTCTTCAGAGTGTCTGTATCTGGCCATAATAGACTGTGCTTTCATAGTACAGCTACTGCACCACCATTGTATTACAGACCTGTAGAAGGAACAAGAACTGAAAAATGGGGTATAATTAATTGGGTCACAAACACATCACACTTAGAACTCATCTGGCTCATCTAGAGCATCATAATGGGCAGGTACCTTCTCTGCTCTCCTCTAACCATTTTGCCAGTAATCCCTCTTTAAAATCCAGTTCTGAGTATTTTAGTACTTTTCTTTCAGAGAAGGACAAGAGGAGTAGAAAAAAACATTCTTGCCTCTCATCTTTGTTGAATTTAAGTAATTCTAAATCCTTTCTCCAGACTTTTCAGAAAAAAAAATGTCAATGAACACTCACAACTTCATCTGACACATCAGACAGGTATCAACTAACAATCTGAACTAATTTTTACTTTTTTGGTCTTTTCTGGGGAAAAGACAAAATAATCATCCCAAACTGGCTTGCAGTTATGTGGGAAAAGAGGATTTTCAATCCTGCTATATGATGCCCAGCAAAATAGCAAGAGCAGAGCACAAAAAATTCATTCCTAGGATAAGAGAAGATTCTAGGCAGTAGGGTAAGGCAAGTACAATCAGACATTGATCCTACCAGAGCTCTTTTCCCTTAAATATTGACTCCCTTAATGTGCTTCCAAAATGAACAAAAGGAGTCCTTGAAGTTATTTTTGCCTGCCCAGACACAGCACACCAGACTTGAAGCTACAGCACTGCATTCTGTAAATGGCACATTCTGATTTCTAGTAAATGTCTCAGCCACATATAAGCAGGTTAAATTGCAGCAAAAAACCAACCAAGAATTGTAGGCCAGCTGTGAAGAGTAAATGGAGTGATAAGATTATTACTATATTGAGGAAGCAGAACAGAAAATTGAAATAAGAATTTGTCTGTGACCAGAAGCTGTAGAGACCCTTGTGTCTGGCCATTGACTAATATTATGTTTCCTCATAAGCTTCATTTATTTCTGCTGTTCATTAAGTTCATTCTTACTATGATTCTGAAACAGAAACTTTTTGTAGTGTACTGATACAGCACCGAAAACTGTCACAGAGGGCAGCTTTCCTTCACTTTGCCAGAGACACTAGAGGAACATAACATTTGTGTTATTATTATTGCTGTCATTTCATATACAGCTGTTTTAAAACTTTAAAAAAAATCATTTCAGAAGATGTTTGTCTATCACATTTCAACTGATACTTTCCTTTTATAATGTTTGAATGAGGCTAGGAAACCAAAGAATTTGTGATCTCTCCAGCTAGGGAAGACAAAATATTAAGGACATCATATTTTCATTTTTGCTACTTATTTTCTACACTCAAAATCATACAGACAGGATCACAAAGACAAGTTGTTCAGAGAAAAGTCAGAACATCACTGGACCTGTGACCTGTAAAAATGTTGTTAACAATGTTGAATTCACCATTACTAATTAAAAAGGCAGTATCTTGGTGCACTGTGCAAGAAACAAGTCTATGTCTCAACACCATGTGTTTTCATGCCTTTCTCTCAAGATCTCAACAAGTACATTTTTAAGCACATATTTTACCATTCTTTTCATGTTTTGTAAACATTTGCAATGATACCACTTGTGAACATCTTTGATGGTGCTTTTTAGTTTTGCTGCAAAATGCTTCAGAATTGGAAACCATGCTGTCTGCTGAACTCGATTCACAACTTACATCTCCATGTGTTATTGTTAGTGCTTAGTAGCACGTAGAATTATCCCCATCTAGTAGGTGTAACATGGCATCTGTTGAGTCCATTGCCCTCACAGAGAAGCTAGCATGGGGAGTCTCATAGCCAGAAAATCTGTAATTAAGTAAGGCAAGGCATTAATTCTCTCTTAAATCTATGCACATGCTTTTTGTGGAAATGAACAAGATGTGGAGAGACAGGTTTTCTCAATTACCAGGGTTAATATTCGTGTGCAAATACAGACTCAGCTAAACCCCACACATATGTCGTAATGTCTGCATTTGTCATCCTTTTTTTTTCAACTGGGCATACAATATTCATCCAAAATACCCATAAAAGACTGACTGCAAAACTCACGTTTTATAGCCTTCCCGAGGAATGTTTGCATTAAACTGCTTTAGACTGAGAAAATTTCGTTGTGATCAAGACCCAAGAGACATAAAAGGAACATAAATTTTAGGTCATAGTGTGAGTCTATAAACCAGGATTCTACTTAATTTATATTACAGTGGCAATGCAAGAAGTTGTGGCTTACCAATAGTACAGTAATGCCTTCAGTTAGATGCTTGCTTTCCACTGGCAGCTTCAAGTACCTGCCTCTTGTGGAAGAGTTAAATGTCTTATGTGCATGTGTCCTGTAATTCATCATTTGAGAAAAATAAAACTTCATTATCAGACATAAGAACAAGTGCTGCCGACATCTCGTCAGAAGTAGCTGTGCCTGTATTTCAGTAGCAGCTTCATTTCAAGTCCCTCTTTGTTCCTGGAACAGTGCCAGTGTTCAAATCTCTGCCTGAAGCTGGCACATGCTGCTTCTAAGAAGAGCAAGAGTTTAACATCTCTGTTGAAAATTAAAGTGTGTCCTGTGATTGGATCAGGTTGGATAAGTATAATTCTATGGTTTATAATTTCTTTAGTTGGACATCACAAATCACAATTAGAAATACCATAAGATTAATCTTTTTTAAATTCTGAGATGTATCTGCTCAACTTTTGAAGCATAAGGGTATCTTAACAAAAGAGGATAGACTCTAACAGATAAACTAGGTTCCATAATCTTTTGCCATATCTGTTTGGTGGTGTTTTTAAAAGATTAAAATGACAGAAAAAGCCTTGATCAAATCCACTAAGCTCTAGAGTTTAACCCAGATGTCTAATACCACAATACACTATCCTGGCCAGAATATCAAGGGGAAAATCAAAGCAAAAAGCATTTTATTTTGCCCAATTGTAAGTCAAACTGAGGTTGTTCTGGTTTCACTGCTTTAAATATTTGCTTTCTTATGTTTTCTTTAGCTTTGAGTATGGGTTTGCATAGTGTCACAATTACCTTTCTCTGCCAGTAGATTGGACTTTCTCAAATAAAATATGTACCATAAATATGTTGAATTTGACAGGGGATAATTTTAGAGCAAAAAGTGGTCATGTATGCTCTGTTGAAATTTTCTGATCGGGATTTTCTTGAGAGAAATATTTCTGCTTTCCAATTTCAGAATGTCGTATCATGAAACACAAAATGTAAAACGTGGAACGGAAGGGTTCGAATCACGTTTTTCTTCATAATATTAGTATTTTGGCTTTCCTTTTTCTGGCTTAGAACTCTTTTTTTGTCTAAATGCACAAGCTAGGTGGCAGTTTCAGCCAATTAAAATGCACAGAAGTGCTAAGCATGGCTGCTCCTTTACACAGATTACTGCTCTGTATTGGCCTCTGTAGAAGTGGTGACCATACACCATATGGGGAGGGGAATCAGGATTCAGGACATGTCTCTTTTTTGTTGATTTAAAGGTGGACCATGGTTCAGTGAGACTTTTTGGAGTATAAATCTCAGCTGTCTTGAACTTGTAGTTATGCCACCTATTCTATACCGTACACTGATAATTAATTCCAGATGTTTTGGAGAATAGTCTTTCACATAATTAGATGTTCATAAATATGTTCTCCAGAGTTTTCATAACAATTTTATAAAAACTCTTTAGATTCAGATAATCTTATGTAATTGTCCTCTCCTCCACACTGCATTTTTGTCTGTGTAACTCTGTTGAATTTATTGTGATAAACCAGATCTATGACACAGCTAAGCTTCTCCTGGCACTTTCAATTCTAATTGCTCAAAAGTAGTAGGATCTGACAGAAAACATCCAGCCTCCTCATGCTGATAACACTGTTCCTTTCCTCCTCTTTACACTTCCCCTCCTCAAAAAAAGGTAGAGTTGCAGGATAAGGTGATCCTGGCGTAATAGGTGTTACAGATCTGGGAGTATTTTCTCAAGGTGTTAACCATTTACAAAAGTAAACCGTAAACATCGATAAATGCTGAAGGGTCTTACGTTATAGCAACAGCATGTCCTACACTAGTGTTAGCAAGCAGTTTCTGAAACACCCACTGCAGCATTCCAGCATCCTCAGCATTGTGCAGGCTTTGGCACTGCACTATTTACTTCCTGGGAGAAAAGAGAGGTTATAGAGAATAAAGGAATGGAACAAAGAAATTACCTAATAAAAACTGAATGTACAGCTCACTCTGGTTCTCGAATGAACAAGTGAGATCATGTTAGAGATAAAACTGGAAATGAAATTTCATGCCTAAATCCCAGGAAACATTGACAATAAGGGCCTTAATTTTGTCCCCTGCTGATTCAGGTATAGCCATTCTGCATACTTCATCAGGATCATTATTCTACCCTATTTTTGCAGATGCCTAATAAAATACTCTCAGTGTTGTCCTCTCTTCGCTACCCCATTGTATTGGTTTAGGAGTGGGATTCTCCAGGTTGGCGTTCCCACTAAAACCATGTTACTGCTCACCCCCCACTGCCCCTCCAGTTAGAGGCACACAAGGCAAAGATCATGGGTTGAGATACGAAGAATTTACTGTAACAGCAATGAGATAAGAAAACCAACAGTAAAATAATATTGTTACTGCAACAACAATATTAATAACAAAAGAAACAATTTACACAGAAAAGCCCCCGACAATAAACCAGACCCTTCTGTCCACCACATTTTTCTCCACCAGAAGGAACACAGTTCTCCTTGGAAGCTAGAGAGAGTCCCTATCTCCTGCCCCTGGCAGTGTCCTTGAGGTGATACTGAATAACATTAGGGTCCTGGCCATGTCCCCCCCCCCCCCAGCTAGTGCAAAAAAATTAACCCTGCCCTGGCTGAAACCCATCAACACACAATTACCTCAATACATCATGTCGCCGTCGGGACAGTCGAAACACATTGATAAATCCAATACAGTTGATGCAAAAGGCTTTTTTATTAACCAAAACATGCTGCTTTTATATTATTTCCAGGTTACCGTGTCTTTTTCTTATTGGTTACAAATTGTCAGCAAAGCAAGCCATAGCATTCTTACTGGTTGGCCAGTAGTTCTGCTTATTCTGCTTTCTTAACATAGATATGTCTTGTTCTTACGGTTTCTCCCTACGTGACTTCTCTGTCTTCATGGATATGCTTTTAAACCTTCAAGGTCTATTTCTTCTCCCAGAGAGTCAGCGGACCCGCCGCCTACCCCACAACATCATGCTGAAAATGGTGTGATTTTGTGTCGTAATCCTCTGTGTTAGTAGAAGAGATTGCCTGCATAGAGTGACCTGGCTTCTAAGCTACAGCTTTTTCCCATCCTTTTCTCCAGGGCCTTTGGGTCATATTTGAAAGCCCCAAAGGGCACAATGAACATGCTTGTCCTTTACATCCAGTCACGTGAACACATGCACAGAATAGAACCATGCCTCATCCCATAAGATTAAGGCAACCTCGAGGAGTTTCGTGGTTCCACTCATGAGACTGTGGTCTCAACAGCACTATCTCTGGAGGGCACCTTTAAGCAGAAGAACCCTCCACTGCTCTGCGTTTGTGCTGATGTGAGAAGGAAAATTATTTTTAAACATAAAGGAAACATTTCAGGATGCAAGTAACATAAATATTTTGCTTAGCAAAGACTTTTGTTAATGTCCAAGAAAAAACACCCCCACAGAAGTAAGGTGCTAGCAAATATCTGATACCCTAAGCAGTCCCTAGAGACCAGGTGCGGGTGTTCTGTGACCTTGGAGTAGTCCAAGACATTTGTTTTTCCTCTTGGCCCACATGAATGTTGTGAACATGAGGCACCTAACAGGAAGCTGGGATAGGAGTGCTGAGGCAAAGTTAGGAGGCCCAATTGAACCACCATAGCCCTTCCCAAAGGCCTGCAAAGCACCATCAGGTTTTGCCTTAAACAGAACCAACTATTACCACAGTAAGACTCAAAATGTTGCTACTGAGTTGAACATATTTCTATAGCACGCTTCCTCATTTCCCAAAGTTGTCTTGCTACTCTCTGACAAGGTACATAGAAATTCTCATGAAATATGTCGTGAACTGGCTGGTTACTACATTGAAGCTGGCTCACCAAGTGCAGAATGCTGTCCCACAACAGTCCTTGCCTCTCTGAGGTGTACTTTTGTGACATTCCTGTAGATCATCCTACTAGTACCTCATGTGGGAGAAATGACTTGCATCTCTTCTCCGGGCAGGCATTGCAGTTGCAGGTTAGACAACTGTGAGAAGGAGGGACAAAGAAGAAATGGGATGAAGAGGGAAGGGCTGAGGGGGAACTGCCCAATGCATTCGCATGAAGGCCCATTTCTCTATTTGAGTTGGGGTTTCTGGATAAGTTATAGGTCACACTATTATCTTGTCGATGTGTGCAGCTGGGCATGTTGGCTGGTGAGAGAGGAAGGAAAAGACGAGCCTAAACAGCCACAGGGTACAAGCAATCATGATGCAGGGTATATAACAGTGTAGGGTAACCTAGAAATCTCAGCATCAGCTCCCTGGACAGGAATGGGCTGTGTCAGGCAATGAACAAGGTACACGGCAGTCTGCCTTGCAAAAAAGCTACCTAAAAAAGCTCAAGTCTCTATCAAAAAGCAACATGGAACAGTGTTCCCTTTGTTTGTGGCCCTATAATCAAAGGAAAGTTCTTTCAACAATGAGGTACAGTAAATAATATTGAAAAGGAAACTTCTTTGACTTTAAGGCATTCCAGCTGCTCAGGATACCTTCAGGGATCCTTATAGTCTTTGGAATTTGGGTATCTTTATATATTTGGGAATAAGTTTCCCTGTGCATGCCACTCTTGTGCTGGCTCTCTTTCAGATTTATAGTTTGGGTGATTAAAACAATTTCTGAAATCAGAAACAGTTCCTTTTAGTATTTAAAAAAGTGAATAAAACTGTTTCCTAGATGCATGAAAAGTCAGTTGAATGCCCATTTTCATACAATTTCTATGTTGTGAATGCATATTCAAAGCATGTACGTTATGACAGTAAGTTGACTGAACCTAACAACCCATCCATCAATCTTTAAGGTAGAGAAGACGTATTATTATGTGCTGTGACATTTTTAAACTTGTACAAAATTTCAAATATAGCTGGTAGTTCTCACAGTCTGGAGTATTTTTAGACCTGTAAAAATTTGGGGTTGAGGAATTGTCTTCTTTCAACATCTTCCCATGTCATGGCCTCTTCTCTGTAACTGCCAATGTGCAAAACCTAATTTTATTCTCTCTGATTTCTTCTTCCTGATATTTCTGTTGAAAAGATAAAATTAAAAGTAATAGAGAGAGAGAAATGTCAAAAAATTGGGCACGAACACATGAATAAATACAACAAAAAAACCTGCATGCTTATTTTTCACACTGGGGACTATCTCAATGAAAATTTGTTTCTTAATTTCTGCCGGCATCTACAATTCAAACTGTGTCTTCATGTCATCTACAATGCTAGGAAGGCTGCAGACCACTACAAACTGTGAATTGCTTTTCAATACAATGATACAGCCCTACAGTTACACTTATGTATGATTGTTCTGCAGTTGGATTTTCCAAATAAAATTATGAAAATTACATAAATTTGTGTCATGTGTGAATATCAAGGACATGCTTCTTGTCTATTATTTCTCAGTAACCTGTTAAAATAGAGAAATCCATTGTCTCCAGGATATTTTGAGAAAACAACAGAAAAGCAAAAAATCTTAGCATTTTAGAGATCATATCTATTTTTAATATTTTAAGCAGTTATTTATTATAAATGTTTACAGATTATTTGCATTTACTTTAGTAGCTAGTTAAAGTAAGATCTCCAAATGAGCCTTTCTGATGCATATTTTTATTTGTAGCAAGCTTTCTTCTGACTTAACATTGCAACTGAAATTCCTTGATATCCTTCAGTGTCTATGATGGAACACAATTTTGAAGACAGGCTTTCACATCTGTTTTTAAAGAAGGGAGGGATATCAGTGATAATCTGGGGACTGGAGGGTGCAGATGAAGGAAGGAAGAAGGGAGGGGTATGAGGAAATATTTTCTGTTTACTTTCAGTGTCTCTGGCATGGTTAGCTTGATTTTTCCTCTTGTGTTCCAGATTACAAGTGTTTCCCATTAAGACAAGTGAACTGATTTTAATGGTATCCTGCAGAGCTGTGGGCACAGAATACCTTCTGTGAACTGCTAATAATTATTTATCCTGGCTTTGTTTCTGGAGATTCTACTTAAATTGGTACAAAAGCTGGTAATCTGTTTCATCCCTGAAGATTAACCCCCTTGAAAAGAAAGGTGGAAAAAAAAAGTTAGTGTGCTCCACATAATTGAACAGAATAAAAGCACTGATAGAACCTTTGTTAAACTAGGGAATTATATTTAAAGTATGATAAAAGGAGACTTTGGAAGAGCACTCAATATGTAGCACCACTATAAATACAGCTTTATCAATTCCCTCAACAACGTACAGTGCAGACAATGGGACTAGTGATAAATCTAAACATGATAGGACCTAAAACATTTATTATTTACAAATTCTTGTATTATAAAACGTGCTGACTGCAATATCATCTCCAAGTAGTTACTTATACTATAATTAGATTTACAAACCCCATGCAGCCTGCCATCTCTCAGGCAAGACCACAAGGACATATGTTCACTTATTTCATGGGTCGTTGGATCACACCTTTTATAACCTTCAATTACCTATATACAGGTGTAGGTTCTTGCACTGCAGCTTTTGTATTGAGGTTATAAAATGAAAAATCTCTCTTATTTTTACTGCTCTCTGACCACCACAATCCCAATAGTCTCAAATTTTCTCTGAAAGATTCAGTTCAGCAAAACGCTGGAATGTTTTGCAATGTCAGGGTCTATGAGAAGCGCTGCTTCGTGCGAAGATCTCAGAATATCCAAGGTAATTGTGAGAAGACCAAAGAGGACTAAAGATGATTAACTTTATAAACTGCATCTTTATGTCCATGTAAAGAGACAAATCTTTTAATTTAACTGCATTTAGTGTACGCCTATGACATCTCAAATCATCATATAATTGAACTTGCACATAAAATGCATCTAACCAATGTGCAACAAACATTCAGTATTCTACTCAAACATGGGTTACTGTTCATGGACATGCAAATTCCTTTGTCGTCTGTATGATTTGTAATGAATAGGTTAAATAGGGAAATTCAACCAAATCCTGATCCCATTGACATTGAACTCAATAAGAAAATAGGTTGGAGAAAAATGCTATTAGCTGATATCTATTGATATGTAAAATCTACTCCAGTCCATCTCAGCTTTGATGTTTCTCCTAATAAATTTGAGTCCATTTTCCACAGGCAGACAAAAACAGAATGTATTTTATCTTAGAATTAATTATTGTGCAGTCACTTAGCTCATGTATTACATACTTTTGAGATTTTTAAGAAGTTCTACAATACAATAACTTCAGAAGAGTACAGCACAAGAGGATCCATGGGTGATATTTCCTTGCTGGTCTCCACAGAGCATTAAATGCACGGTTGATGAGCACACTGAGTTTTAAAAACCGAAACTAGTTATGAGACATCATTTAATAATAATGAGTTGAACTTGTAAAATTACACAAAAAGTGTGGTTGGGTTTCTCTTTTCTACAGTCAAAGAGCCCCAGGTTATGGATATGCTACCATCAATTTTCAAGAGTGTGATAGCTTCAACAGGTTCAGATGTGGAGATAGGTGCACAAGCCCACAGACAAGGCCCTCTCCATTCTTTCAGCAGTGCAAGCATTTAGGTAAGATGCTGAGGTAAGACTTGGACAGGGAATAAATTGTGTTACACTGTGGCCACTCCAAACCATACAGACACAAGCCAGGTGGGACAGGTTACCTTGGAAAGACTAAACTGTATGTAATCACTCTAATTAAGATATTGCAAATAATGTTGTTGCTAGTAGCGCTGGTAATCCTGGCCACAACAGCGTCAAGCCTGTTATGAACTCTCAAACTCACTGAAGCAGCTGGGTAAATGCCCCAATGGTTTGCCCAGAAGAACACATATGTCATCATTTTTCTCCAGCTGACATCTTCAGTGGTCCTCCAGACACATATACACAGTCCCCATTCATTACTGTCGGTACAGTTTAACCATACCAGTATATCCCACTGCTAAGATCCTCTCCTAAGAAGTGTTAGTATCTCTTGAAGAGCACACTGTGTTCAGTACCTACTTTGCAGAAAAAGAAACCTTTTTCAGCTAAACATCTGACTTTTTTTTTCTTACAAGGGCTTGAATCCCAAATTAGAGACACCTATAAGATCACTATATATTATGTCCAATCATCAAATACTTTCTCCGTCATGTTGAGTCCACTTTCATATAAATTTTTCATACATTCCAATCCATCCATCCATCAATTCATCAAATCTGAGGTAGATTACAGTTAACACATTTTAAATGGTACAGCAAACACAGCTAGTATTTCTATAAGGTAACAAGAACAGATTCTGTCAAGCCACAAACATACTGATTTGAGCTCCTGCAGCAAATAATCCCTTTGTGTAGCCCTAGGTTCCTTTCAGAGCCGTATCAGCTTCCACTTATTTCTTGGTGAATGTTGCAATTCTAAGAGGACAGGGTGAAGTCCCTAATGGAGTCAGCTGTCATTCTAAATGTAGTTCAATTGTGTTTTATTAAATCATGATAATAAAACAGAGAAGGGGAGAATAAAGAAAAATGGAAAAAAAAAAATCAGTGGCTGGGGTTTTATAGCAAATCTACACAGGCATTTTAGTTTGACTTGTGCAAGAGCTTAGGAAGCACACATCTCCT
Organism: Grallaria varia; assembly: GCA_013396735.1. Classification (NCBI taxonomy): domain Eukaryota; kingdom Metazoa; phylum Chordata; class Aves; order Passeriformes; family Formicariidae; genus Grallaria; species Grallaria varia. The sequence continues at coordinate 745,691 of VWZG01009391.1, read as the reverse complement.
TCAGCCTCAGCCACTCTGCTTTTGGTTTACTTTGCAGAACGGTCTCACAATCACAACCTGGTTCTCTTTCAAGGGAAAATCAACTGAAAGAGATAACCCAAAACAGCGTGAATGTGATCCACACGCTCATTCAATTCAGACTAGACCTGGTCCAAACAACCTTGCTAAAGCACATTCAGGAGTTTTGTTCTCCAACCCTCTCCTGCTGGGCTGCACTGCCAGCTCTGCTGACAGAGCCTGGCTAACCTCTCTTACTCCTCGGGTGAAGAATTACTCCATAAGCTTTCTGGTTTTCTTTTTCATGCGTCCAAGTTCATTTAGCCCATGAAAAACATGTTTCTGAAGCTAAAGAAGAGAAAATATGATGCAGAAAGCAACAGGATAACTACAGCAAGCTGGGTCTTCTGCTGCTGAAAATCAGCTTCCTTAGGTTGATTTTAGTGGAGTTATGCTGATTTACATTATCTGAGGATATAATGCAGCGTATTCCAGTAATTCAGATGCTGATTTTACCTAGAAGTATGCATATTATAAACACATGTTCGGGCCCTGAGGGTACTTCTGGGATCGTTATTGAGTCTTTGAGAAAAGCATGCTGGGGTCACTACAGCTTGCACACACATACATTCACATTAGTGGAATTTGGAATAGTTCATCTGGAGCTGAATGCCTTTTCTTATCTTGACAGGTGTCAATCCAAGTAACCAACATCTAAGTAGTATCTAGCACCTTATAATGGCCGATAACCACAAAATTAATAAAACACAGGGAAATTAAATCCAAATAGTTTTTACTACTGTACATGCTATTTTTATTACAGCAGCAACATTCCTAATCACTTTTTGCTCCTGCTTTTCTATTCACCTACAGCCAATTTAGCATGTTTTGAAGCAATTTATCTGCAGGGGATTTATACAGAGGACACAGTACTAGAGCTTTAATTCTTCAGTCCAAATCCACTGAAGACAATGAAATTTCTTCTAACTTCTCTTAACTCTGAATGACTTATAATATTTTACTACTTCTAAACTGTAGCTGAGGAGCTTTAAAATTGGTGAGGAGACCCCATCTTGCTATTTTAAATATACTGACATAATATTTTTAAATGGTAGACTTACACAAATAAAAAACAGGATATAAATGCAGCTGCACATGAGAGATTATAATATATAGTTATTTCTCTTCTTCTACAAGTCAGTTTGATATTAAATACCTTTATGTTGACCTTATTGTGCCTGTAATGGTGGTGGACCGTGTATCTCTCTGCTCCTTGTTGTCATCCAGGGATTCAGCTATGGCAGAGTCCTTGCTTCTGGTTCCTGGGCACCACCACGCCACAGCACAGAAACACTCGGAAAAGTATAAAACATGCTTAAGGGATTTTATTTTTTTTTTTTTAAGATGAAAGTTGAATAGTGTTACTCATTTAAATTTTTGGAGAATCAGTTACAGTGGTAAAAGAGCTATTTAATATAACTTTATCAATATACTGTTATCAAAGGACCAGGACTGTGATGAAATAACTCACAGTATGATTTAAACCCCGAGTAAGAAATCTGTTATAAAATGAACAGTGTAACTGTTACAGCTTTGCTAGCATGCAAAGTTTCTTTCATTTAAGTGACTGATTTCCCAGGGCTTTCTGCTCTTGAAAGTTGGTAGAGGCATTAAATACTTTTATTCCTTTAACTATCCATCAGCAGTTGGCAAATTTCAAAGTGACACTTATTTTGGCTCTTATTGATCACATTTTTTTCACAGCTGTTACTTGAATTTCCTTTACAAATTTTATTAAATTTATATGAACATTGAATCTGTGTCAAATGTGACCTGAGAATGACCTTAAACATAATGAAAATCAAAACCATTTCCCTGTTTTCATTACTATATTTTAACCAATTACTTCAAAATGAGCTCACTCCCAGTGGTTGAAGTTTTTGGGGTTTTTTTGAGAGTTAAAAAACAATCTCTTTGTGTCATAAATGATGAAACAGACATATCATGAAAATGAAAAGGGCACAAAATACCAATAGTAAACAGAAAGCAGGTAGCATATTAATTTTGCCCCCGATAATTTTTTCAAGTGCTTTTTATCAGTTATATCAACTGTATATAATAATGGGCAAATTCTTACCTTTGCATATGAAGCTCATTACATAAATGGAGTATCTGGCTTGTAGATTTTTAATAAGCTAGCAGAGAGGAGAGGGCAAGGTAAAAACAGGGGAGAAGGAGAGGGAGATTTGCAGAAACATGCATATTTCCAGAGACTAACATTTGAAGGACTGTTTTTTATAGCTCAGCTGGGACAATACTGGTCTGTACACTTCCTTTGGTGATTTTTTTTTTTTTAATCTTCAAGATTTACACTCTCAAACAAAATATTTATAAATGGAGTCCCACTTGTCTGGTTTGAAAAAGAAATGTGCTACGAGGCCAGTTACCAGAGAACAGTGTAATGAATTCAGAAAACATATGTTTGAAATTTACTTTAGGTTTGCAAATTTTACAGAGATTTTTACCCTCTGGGAGTAATGCAAGTATTTTACCCTTTGAATTAAAGGGAGAAAAAGGTTGCTAATTTAAACTGTACAAGCCGATAAAAAAATTTGTGTTCTTATCTGAGCCTGACGGGTGACGTCTTGGATCCATGGATACTGTCATAGATATCCAAGCAGCTGATCAACATTTTACATTTTTAATCTATCTATACAGAAAATACATTTTTCAAAATTATCACTAGTCCAGTTTTCTGGATGATATTCTCAATAACATTTCCATATGATTGAGCAAGACAACCAAACCTGTTTTCCTTTCTGAGTCAGTACAACACCTCAAACTCATGCTCAAACCATCCTGGCAGGTCCTAAAGAAAGGGTGTGTCTCCACCATACGTTTTCAAGGCAGAATTCATGTAGGTATGTCAGAGACGGTTTCAAGCCAGATGGCTACCCAGTGGTCAATTACTGTCAGTCCAGAATTCACACTGTGCCACAACCTCTTCTCCCCAGGCCTCCAAGAGCTGGACCCTCACATCATTAGCCAGAGCTAAGCTTGGCACAAGAACCGTACTGGCAGCTCCCAAGATAGCTACTTTAAACTTCTTTAGATATAATACACAACCAGCAGCCTCTGCCATGGCTGCATGATGCAAATATTCAATAAAAGTTCATCTAGTTTAAGGTAAAAAATGAATAGGAATATAATATTTGCAATTAATTCAGACATAAAGATCTTAGTTTGTACCCCTAGGTCAATATGGTGTTGGAGGAAGGTCCTAGTACAGTAAATAGAAACCATTGAAAAGCATCCCCAGCTGCAGTTACAATAACTGCAGAAACATACAACTTGCTGTAGCATGGTTCTGAGACTGGAGAACAAATTTCTCATCCAAAGGCTGGGCATTATCTTCTAATGGTTTTCCATCTATTTTGCATCTTTCATCAGTTGAACAGAGATAACCCAGGAGAATCAAATGGAAGAAGAAAACAAAATGACTATGTGAGAACAACTTACCTGAGGATAAAATGCAATATTCACAATTCAGGGTCAGCTATCTATTTTTGGGAACTCAGGCATATGCTAGTAAAAATCTGTTTGCAAATTATGGACTCTGAATAAAACAGAGCAGAATAAATGTGCAAGTGATAATTTCTAGTGTGACTCTTTGTGAGAAAATGAAAGGCAGAATTTTGCACAACTAGTAGGTGTTGTATTTGCCCCTGGGGAGACCAGCAGCTGAGAGAGAATTACAACAGTCTAGCTAGAAAAAAAGTCCAACTAAGCAGTTTTCTGTTCTTGGCATTTTAGGTTCATTGGAAATGTTTCATAGCTCATCACCAATAATGACAGCAACAGAAAACAACTTCATATTATACAAACCTTGTTAATGACTTTGGTGTTGCTGAAAAATAGGAGAAACCTGATTTGTGTAAACTGACACAAGCAAAGCTGGATAGAGGGGAAAAAAAGTCAATAAATACGTAAATTAATTTCTAAAATGCTAGGCATTTACAGTGATATATATACTATTTTCATTTATGTTAAGCATATTAGATACACAGCAAGTATCTGAATAGTATGGAATGAGCTCCCATGGTCAAGTGCCAGTGTTCCTCCAACCATGTTTGTAAGGCTATCTGTCCCTTTAAGGATTTGGCTGAAATGAAATACTCCTGAAGCCTTCTGACAAGCATTTTGGCAATCAGCTGGATGCATGTTAATCAGCCATAGTGAAAGCATGGCTTCCTTCTCTCTCACAGCCTCTTTCCTCTGATGTTTGTTAGCTAACCTGTTGTTTAATTAAGGACTTGTCTTAGTAATAAGCTCAGACACTGACTTTTCATTAATCACTAGCTAATGTAACACAAATCTCTAATCATTCAGTCTAGATCCTTTGTCATCAAAGGACCCCACTCTGTTATGATAATGAGTTTTTAAATAACTTGGAGCTCTAGACCCAAGGCTAAGCTGAAGACCACCCAAATGGGTCCAGAAATGTCAGATAGTAGGAGCAATGGGTCTCATTAATAATCAAATTGCTATTAACATTTTTATTTGTTTTTTTTTTATCAGAATAGTGTAATTTCTTCAATGTGGCAACAAACATTTACACATTTCCCATACTAGGCTGAAACTACAGCATGTCCAGGATTTTAGTTCAGTTATTTTGCTTCTGATTCTCCCAATGTTTTTGCATTTTCAAACAAAACAAACAAACAAAAAAAACCCCCCAAAAAAACCCCAAACCAACCAACCAAAACAAAACAAAAACCAAAACAGAACAACAGAACCCCTCTCCCCCCACCAAGAAAAGAAAAAGGATAATTTTGTATAAGTGGTTAGAAGGATTATCTTTTTGCCATAGCACCAAAATGCCCTCCATCCTTTTTCATACAGGCTTGTAAATCACAGAATTTTTTAATATTACTTCATAATATTTCTGATCCTTTTATTTCTGTAACTCACTTACTCAAAAAATTAAAGGGAATTCAAAAAACAAGGCATTTTTTCATGCTTGAAAAAAAATAAGGCATAATCAGAGAAACAGAAGCGAATCATAATGTTGTCTAGTACAGCAAAAATCCACCAGGTGTAGTAAAACTTAAATACTGGTGCTATCTACAAGCTATCAAACCTAGTTCCAAGACAAGTATTAATATCACAAGAACTCTTATGGACTATAGACCAAAAAGGCACTGCACTACAGGATAATGCAAAAATACATCATTTGGATGAGCTAATACTGTATTTATGGCCTGGAACTGCTATGGTGCTGCAGCCCTGGCTGGTCAGTGCAGTCATCTTTGATGTTAAGATGTGATTGTACAGAACAAGACTGATCTAATCTTTAAGCTACGTCCATTCCATAATTCTTCTTAAAGGAGATATTTCAGTGTATTGTACATGACTGCATTAGACAATGTGAAATTATTTATTTGGGTTTTGTTTATTTATTTGATTCACAAGAGAAAGCTAATTTACTGAGGAGTGGCTTCCTATGCCTGTAGGACATTATCAGTTCTAGTCTATACAAGGAGTGATAGAAAATTACACATTTTCATGCTGTCTGTGAGACAATCCAGATAAAGGATGAATATTAAATGTTTCTTAGCAGTCCAGACTTTTAATAGCAGAAATGAAAGTCAGTTCCTCTTTTAGTTACAAAATTCATAATTTAGGAATTTACAGTAGGTGTGCTTTAATTTGTCTTGAACTGAATTTTTGCAGTCAACTCACCCAAGATACTGCAATTTTTGTAATTCTTCCAAATCTGCAATTCTTAGAATTTGTAGTTCTTAGAACTTTCCTCAGGACTTGGAACAATCAGGATTCGAGGCTGCCCATCTGAACGCATTGTTTTGAAGGCCTTCAGTAACACAGTTACAAAGAATTTACGTAATCATGGAAACAGCAGCTTCTGCTTTCAATTTATTAAAAAAAATTTCAAAACTTAAAAAGGGAGTAGAATTCTTTCTCTCTAAATGAAAGACCTGCCTGTGTCAAGTGAGTGCTTTTCAGCACATGTTAATCTAACAGATGAATGGCAACAGCTCATCATACAGCCTCATGATTGCATTCGCTGAACTAAAGTACTACTCTATAACCATTTGAGTTAGGATAGTAACGTTGGAAACATCGACCACAGCATCTCACGGTCTTTCTTTCACATCAAAGACAGATAACAATGAAAAAATCCCTTTTCTTGCCTAAGCTATGAGGTAAATGTAGGAGCCTATTGTGCAAGCCATGCCCCTAGGCTTGCCACAGGTAGAGTTAGCAGGATGGGCACAGGAGGACTGCCAAGAGAAGGATGAATCCACAGAACAGGACTGGAGGCTCTAAGGTCACAGCTGCTTTTCCTCTGTCTGACTGAAGAGCTCAACTATATTGTATTGAAATGAAGGCAATGTAGTGCATAAGCTAACAGCCAGCTCACACTCAATGCTGTTTTGGAAATGATAAAGGAAATTTTGACCTCACGCATACATAATGCTCACATGACATCAAAAGATTCAGGCACCTTTAAAAAGTTATCAACAAAATACAATTTTTTAAACCTTCAGACAGTTAAGTAGGCAGAGGCACATTAACCACTTTTGTAATAAATTCCTAGCAATATTTGATCTCCTTTACTGGGCAAGATACACCATTCCCATGTGAACATGCATATATATTTAATAAATTATTTTATTTACTCCCATGTTTATTGGCATTTACTTTTCCTGTTGTAAAATCAGAATAGAAATGGCAAAGAGGCCTTGAAATGACATATTAAATGCACTTTTTCATGGGATGTTTTGTGGGCTTTAATTGTATCTCCATATACCATGATATCTGAGAAACTTGGTTTATGTTATTGTAAACAGTATTTGTTCCTGTTCAATGAGGTTCAGATAGAGGTTGTGTATTCTCTTAAGAACAATAAATATCATGATGCTTTTGTGTGGTTTTCCATTGTATGTGGTCCTGTACACCTCTTGCCAAGTTTTGACTGTACGGTCAAGATTTTTGGACAGGGTTATTGGGGGAAAACTGAATGGATCACTCTCTTCCGCTGTCTAAGAAATTGCTTCTAACTTGATTAGTTGAGAAAGCAGAAGGGTAATTTCTCTACTACACTTGTAGCTAGAAAACATAGTCTCAAATAAATGAGTATGACAGGTTTTCCTCTGTGCAGTTGTAGTTCCTACCGCACAATTTTAGTTCCTACGTCACACAGTTTCCATAAAAGACTGCATGACATATTTCAAGACTAATTTGTTTCATTATTAACAAGAATATAGTCTTTTAAATGTAGGATGTATGTTTTACTTATAACTTCTAATGTGACCTGAAAATTAATTCAGTTGCCTTTCTATATCCCATAATTACAGAAATGTGTAGGGTATTTATCAAAGCTGGTGGTGGTGCTGGGTTGATGGGTGGACTCGATCTTGAAGGCCTCTTCCAACCTTGATGATTCTGTGATTCTGTAATAATTTTGGACCAAACTAATTGATATTGGAGTATTGCCACTCTTGACTCATGTATGAAAAGTATCTATTCTCTTAACAATATGTACTTGTATGGCCCTGCTGACTTCATATTCCCCTCATAAATTATGATAGCTCTGATTTGTCATCACTTCAAAATTTAGTATGTGGTGAAATGGTATGGTTGTGTGTTAGCAATCATACAAAACATAATTATGTCAAAACTCCCACTTCGAGGTTTTAATGAGAAAGCATTCATAGTCTGTTCTATTTTGTGCTAAAGTATTTCTCTAATGATTGCAATATATGCGAAATATAATGTAGATACACATATATCCAACTGCTTAACCAAGAATGATGTAAATAGATTGGTGGTATTTGCAAAATGTGATGCAGCAAATGTGTTTACTCCAAATTAAACTGAAACAGAGTCGTAACTTACTCCCATATACATACAAATGTGCACAGATGTAGAATTACTTGAGAGAGTGCACGTACAAAAAAGGGCTTTTTGTCCTCATATATTTAAAGTGATTTTAAGATTGAGTTAAAAAACTCATTTATGGTCCCTACCTCCTGAAAGAAGGTATGTAGAAAAAAAAATCCAATGTACGTCATATTCATAAAAAATGGAACACAGAAATTTACACTCAAAATACAAAAAAACCAATGGGAACGTTACTAAATAACGTGAAAACATCTGAAAACAATTATAACATTAGCAATCAATGTAAAGGGTGTCGTTCCTGCCTCAGCATGTGTAGTGGAGACTTTTTGGTTAGTATTTGAAGATCCACAGGCAGTGGAGTGCAATATTCTGTGCGGAATCTACTGCTGGAAGACTTCAGGAACAGTTTTGCATAGGTGTGTCTTTGCACCTGTCTGACAAATACCTGAAGTTCATCCAAGTATGCCTTCCTTAAACCGTGCTATATACATTCGGTTAGGTTTTGATGACAGCATACACTTGTGAAACACTGTTTGCACACCTTTGGAAAAAGTATCTCCTCTCAGAAAGGCCAAATAATAGGAAATCCCACATATGTGATGCTTTAGTATATTTAAGTGCTGATGTCCCATTCTATCACACTGTTTAGTTTCTCCAAGTTCTTTTGTCCTTCAGCATCCAACCTCCCAGCTCTGCTTCAGCCCATTGTTTCAATTCCTGCTGCTTCTGTGAGCACCCCCCCTGCTCCGGGCATGTCCTTCAAGCACAGGAGAGCCGAACAGCTCACAGACTCAGAAGCCAAAGACCTTGCTGGAAAGATCTGCACTTTTTTAACCTTTATGTATTTTGACTATGATGTTCTAAGGCACCACGTGGCCACACAATATTAGTAATGAGAGGGAGGATTTATTAGGTACTAGACATGATCTCAGTTTCAGGTATTCTGAAAACAGTGCAGTCATAGTTCTCTCGCTATTAAAATCCAGGTCATGGTAAATAAGTGGTGGAAGGAAGGGCAGCAATTTAGGTGAGGCAGACTGAAAGAAAAAGGCCTAAAGCAGAAGTGAGAGCCTAAATTGCAGATTCCAGCTGGAAATTTATTTCAGAATTCCTGCTACACAAACACTGATGTTTCCAACACTTGTTAGTCACAGAGCACTCTAAAAAAAGGATTTGTTTTTCTCTATTTTCTTATTTGAAGTACTATTAATTTTAGTTATTATAATACCATTGGTGAATCATTGCTTATATTTAAAAATTATTAATTGTAAAGCATATTATTTTACGTCTATTTAAATGCAGTTTTTAAACATAATTTCAAATATTTTTAATTTCAGTACATCTCCCCAAAACACAGTTTTGCAGCAATTTATAAAAAGAGTCGTGTTACCCCAATCATGTTCTCATACAGGGCTTGCATACATAAGGATAGCAGGGAAGTTAATGTAAAACTACCACAGTATAAATTTAGAGTGAGGTCACAATAGTGCCCTATTTGGACCTTATTATTCCAAAGCAAAGGTGCCTTTTTTCAGATTAGGGTAATGCACTTCTAAAATCTACACAAAAAGCTGAAGAGTAGCCTTTGCTGAATAGCAATTCCATGTTACCTAGGCATGCTATACTTCTTATATTTGTAAGCTCTCAAAGTCTGATCCCTGCTTCTCTAATAAGGGATACTAACAGAAGTCGTATTGATGAGCAACGCAACCCAAAAACATCACAATATTGCATTAAATGCATTCAGCAGTTAATTACTTAATTGTGAAAAATGGGGCTTTCACAATGTTTTTAATGATGCTTTCAGTCACACAGGTGCATAAATTGCTCTAAAAATCTCTGTCTTAAAACCATCCAGTTCCAATTCCTCTGAAGTAATGGTGAAAAGCATTACTACTGAATTAGCCTTCAGAGCTAATAGAGATGAATATAGCCCTGGTGGAACACTATCACATGAAAAGTTGTCTACACCTCATAAATATATACATGCTCTTCACCCTCAATACAACAGTGTCCTTGAGTGTGATATTGCTGCTGTGTTAATAGCAGTTGCTTTGCATGAAAAGTCAGCATAATAGTTATTAAAGTAATTGGATCCCAAGCAATCTCAAATTATGAAGAATACCATTCCAGGGAATCTTACGTGTGCAACCACACCTGATGACGACGGGTTTTTTAATGTTCTGTTGCATTGAAAGCACTGAAGTCAAATACTGTATAGTGTCTCCATCTGATGAACTTCTTAAAGACTTCCAAGCTCCAAATTCTCCTCAATATCATTAGGGCCTGCAAATTTTCAACCTCAGTCTGACCTGTAACTCATGTGCTTGTTTGTCTACAAACAGAGCTATGTTCCACTCCAATTGTACTCAGACAATTCCCATTGTTGCTAAACGTTCAGTAGCTGATCTTGAAAGGTTTCAAATACATTGGACAAAAAAAGAAAGATCTCTGGGTATAGGACTCAGTGTTTACCAGTACTGAATATTTTCAAGGTTGATTGACAACAATGTCAAAGAGAGGGCTCATATTAAAGCTTTTTGTCCAAAGCAGACTTTTCAAGAGATTTCTTTCTGCATATGTCTTCCACTGCGATATTTCCACTCTGTCAAAGCACTACAAACTCTTTACCTCTCTTGGTTTATTTGCTTTCATGGAAGTTGTAAGCATTTATTTTTTTATTTTCATTTATCATCTTAATTGTGCTTGAAATTTATTAATGATTTAAAAAGTTAGTAAGGGATCATACATAGACACCTCAAGTGGTTGTGGATGCATGGGAAAGAGGATAAAAGCAAAGCAAATGTAAGGAAGTCATACAATGTACTGATGGAAAAACACAATCTGGCTCTCTACATACAGATTTTAACTTTCCCTTTTGGAGCAAAGAGCAAGCAGTTACTAGGAAACTAATGATAATGCTCTAGAAAATAAATGGATTTCATCTTGAATGAGAAGCAGGTAACCCTGGCAAAAGAATAAATGTGTTTCTACTGATCATACTTGCATTAGAGTTAGGCAGTTTCTAGGCATGACAAAATGTAGGTAACAGTCTGATAGTAGTACCAAATGGATTAAACTGCAAGAACTGCAGGAAAAATAAACCCCTATTAGTAAAAGAAGATGCTATTAGTAAAACAAATTCAGAAAAGAAGAGACATGCAAAATGAGGATGGGGAAGGAACTGGACTGGAAAGTCTCAAGTCCTGTTTCATGGAAGTGAATAATGGCTGAGAGTGATTGAAAAGTCATGGTGATAGAGATCACAGAAAGGAATTGAACAATATAGCACAGGTAAAACTATGGCTGCAGAAAGTGAAGTGTTTCAGGAGGACAGGTTTAGGGGCATGGGAAGTTTCTGGCTACAAAGACTGTCCCACTGTGGAAAGAAATGAATGTAAGAGAAGGTGTGAGATTTCTGAGCGAGACTTGCTAGACATGCATAAGACAAGATTTTCAGCTGCTATAAATCCAGGAAAGTTCAAACACATATTTTAGGCCACCTCATAGCTGAAGCTCCAACAGCACTGCTTGCAAAGAAGTTCATTCACACTGAATCCACAGCTACCACCAGAAATGGCAGGTAGTTGAACACCTGAAAACAGCCTTAACCCAGGGAGAATAAATATAACAAGTTTGTAAGTGCAGGGAGATTCTTATTCCACACTAAGTTTCAAGAAGCACTTTTCTGCTGAGAATACAAGCCATTATTCTTATTACACATAACAGAATTTTGTAAACAAACTTACACTTTCAAAAATCCATAGCCCCTGAAGTTTAAAACAGAAATACGCTTGATTTACCAAATCATTACAGAAAGCTTGTGTAAAGTTAAGATATTTTTTATTTATATAATATCATCAATGCAGTCTAGATTTTACTGCAATAGAATATACTAGATATAAAACAAAACCCCTGTCCAGAAGAACTTGTGATATAAAGAACAAATATAATAACTGGGAAAACAGATCAATTTTTCACGTTCAGATATTTCAGAAAAACAGCCAAAAGTAATTTTATAAACTTTATAAAACAATCCACCTCTGATAATAAGAACAAGCGTGAGAAATTTCAGCTGAAAAAATAATTGTTTCCAAAAGTTAGTGGCAGTTTAAAATAGAAACCAATAATGGAAGTGCCTTGTCGACCATAACTGTTATAATGGTACCACAATGCTATAATGAGAAAACATCTAATTGTTTCTTTGTTTCTTAAGAGGTCTCTAAAAAGATTGATGAAAGACAGGAATCTAGCATCTTGCCTTGCATAAACCAACATAGTTCCATTTAAATAAGGCCGTTTGAAAATCATATTGCAAAGTATACATAAGATTTTTTTATAAGCACTCTCCTTGGTACTCCTATTAAATTTTTCCTGTCCTATTTTATAGTCCAAACTTTCAAATCAATGTGATAAAATTAATTTGATTTTTAACTTGTTTTATATGGCATAATGATTTTAATCAGATAAACACTTGCTAATGAGGAAAGTCAAAGTGTTGAAATTGTATCAGCCAGAATTCCAATAGATTAAGCTTCTTGTTGCTTCCCAGATCTGGTCTCCTTAAACTCTCTTTAAAATGACTGAGTTTTTTCATGTTTTAAATAGTTTCAAGAATTTGCATTCAAAAAAGAACCAGATAGCAAACCAGATTGTATTGCTAGCACGAGATCACTTGTAANGGTTGCCTAAATCCCCTTTTTTCTTTTTTTTTTTTTTTTTTTTTTTTTTTTTATGAAATGCAAACTTATTGTCTATTATTTGTTTGTCTGTGGTCTGTTCTGTAAAAGCTAAAAACCACCTCTTTCTGCTCTCTTCACTTCAAATATTAGTTGAATATAAAATTGATACTGAGCTTTAGTCAAGACAAATATTTCTTGCCAAGAAAATCTTTTTATAAAATACGTGCAGAAATTACTTTACCAATAACCTAACCAGGATGGAAAGGCCTTTGGAAACAACTCTTTTTTTTTTTACAGTAACATGGTTTAAAGTATTTAAAGAAACTTGCAAAACTGTCCATAGACAATTAAATGAACATATTCTGGAGATATTGAGAACCTATGATATTCACAGATTTTCATCAATGTTGTAAAAATCAAATATTGCAAGACTCTGACTAGCTGCAATAATGCAATGTCTTAACAATGAACTGCAAATAAAAATGTAGCCAAAACTAAATTTAAATTCTTTGGCAAAGGAACATAATAACTTCAAGGAAAAAAAAGATGCCCCTGTTGTGGCATTTTTAATTCTGTATCCAGTCTCATTTTTTAAACCTTATACTATTCTAAATCATTCTGAGATTCTTCAGATGGTGAACTCTTGAGACAGAGACTTCCATTTGTAAAGAATCTAACTCAAAATGTTCATGTGTTGCCTTTAGGGCCTCATAGAATCATAATAATAGCAACAACAACAAGAGCAATAGTGACATTGACAATCAATCTGAAATCTAGGGTAGGATATATAAAATCATTGTAAAGTGGTTTTGACACTCAGCTGAAAGTAACATTGTTTTAGAGAGTATTATTGTACATCAGCTGATGAATATATTTTTATACCTATATCCTATCTCTCTACTACAGTGGGCAGTCACAACCATTTACTATCATCATCTCCCCAACAGAAATAAAGTTTGATAGAAAACATTTCTTCAGGAAAAAAGTAGAGATACAACATTGTGTGTACAATTGGATGAAGTTCGTGGGGAATTTTGTCTGCTAAGAGTTGCTTAAAGAATGGATGGTTGTTTTATGGAAATCTAACCTTTTACAGAGTTCAAACAGCAAATTTCATAATGAAAGATGTGTTCCTACAGGTGTGAAGAACAGACTATACGTGCACAAGGTCAAAGAGAGGACAGGTTCCTAAGTAATAGTAATAGCTGATTCATACTGGTAAATTGCATCTGCCTAGCAACAACAGTGAATTGTGAAAGTAAAATATAGCACGTTAATGCAATGAAGTTTATGTTTCCTCCATATCGAACATCTTCATTAACACTCTTCTTCACTGCATGTAGCTGAAGGAAGAAAGCAATTAGAAAGCTTCAGATTTTATGTTAGAGCAGGGAGTGTTGGATGAATTGTTTTACTCATTGAATAATACAGATTTATCCTTGCCCAAACCATTTAAGAAGTTTATGTCAAAGTCTGTTAGTAGTTTCAACTAAACATAGTAATCAGTCAAAAAATTATGTTTTGTTTCAAAACATCATTTTTATGAGAATATAAAATTTTTACCAAAAATTGCAAATCAAACAAGATATTACATTCAAGCCATTTTCTCTGCTTTACATTTCAAAGAGAAATCTGTGAAAATGTTTTGTTTTAAATGTTCAGCTAAGCCAGCAAAGTGAAAAAATCAATTATCCACACAACTCTAGTTACTACTACTCTACGTGGAGGAGTAGATTGGATGACTAATCTCGTTTGTTCCCACATGCTTACTCCACTCATTTCTATATCTGCTGAGAAAGAGCAACCTTGAGCTTCCAGCTCCCAGATCTCATAGGTTTCAACCTTACTGTCTTGCAGTAGCAGTATGGACTTTGTTGAGAATGTGGCTGTTTTAGAACAAACATGTACTCTTCTCACATGCTGTAAATGCTACAAGAAAGGAAGATTTCTATAGTAATGAAGATAAGCATTTGGAAAGACACATCACCATTTCTGATGAAAAACAATGAGTTTGACTTTTATAAACCTTTTAAAATTGTATTGAAATCCAGTTTTCTCCACAAAGATTTCTCATAGTGAAACACAATGAAGGCATGTGAAATTTAATGATTTTGTAAGGGATGAAGGTTCCTGTTTGTGCAGTTTCTACATGACTTCACACTGACATAAACAATGTATGGCAAAAAAAGAATAAAAATAAAATGAAAGAAATCCAGCTGTAGACCAGGAACACGGGCATAGAGCTGAGGTAAATACTGCGCAGTGAAACATCAAACTAGATAGTAACACATATGGGAAGACTATAATTAGTGAATGAATTCTGTAAAATGAAAAATAAATATTAGAAATCAAGAAAAAATCTACAGGGGGGGGGCAAATTAGTCTATGACAGATTTTCTAATCCATACTTTTCTTTGCTTCTGCTCTTGGTCACTGCTGTATTCTGGATGACATAGTCCTTGGATCAGATCCTATATTCTTATTTTATTCCCATCATACAAACCATGCTTCATAAGGAGAAATAATAAAATAGAATTGACTACTCAGTATGGTGTCATAAAGCCTAGACAGCTGTAAGAGCTAAAAGAGATCTCAAGATGACATAACTTTAGGTGTTTACCCAAATATAGTCCCTTTGAGGACACATTTACTTTATATTCCTTATTTTTTTCCTCTGTCATGAAAAGGTTTTTGAATTATCTGAGCCTAGGGAAATGGTGTGAACCTCCACACACACCCCAATCAAAATTAACCATAGAGAAGACTTGCTGAAGTGTCTTTGTGGGAGGTCAGAGCAATCGGATATTTCGTACTCATTTTTTGGTATAAATCTCTGTGTAGTTGCCTGTTATCCATTGATAGGCACAGAGTACATGAGCACAGGAAACCATCCAAGAGGTACCACAGGGTATTTAAGATAGGTACACTTATAAGGAAGGTATTGAAAATCCACTGACAACTAAGATACAGGTAACTTGTGAGCTCAAATAAATGCATTACGTGTTTTAACCCCTCTGGTATATAATAGGGTAATCATGTGAATATTTGTAGACTGAAGACTGCCTGTCAATCTTATCATTTTTTGTTCTAGGTCAAAAAGTATTTTCAGTCTTAACAAGTCCTTTAAGTGTATATCCGCACGCAGAATCCAAAAGTAATTTTAAAGTACTCACTTTTCTTTTTTATTCCTCAGATTATCTGATATATTAAATAGGCTCCAAGTTTCCTTTTTTACCAAATTTTCTACTGAATAGACAAGTATGATATCCTACTGCCCAGAAAAGTCATTCTTATTTATGTAAAGACTTAGTGAAAAGTCCCAGAGTAGAACAGATAAGATCTTAGCAATGCAGGTCCCTGAACCCTCTCTATAGTGCCACTATATTTTTATATGTGAAGAAACAAAACAGTCTCTAAAAAAACTACAATGAAGACATAAGGAATGAGGACTCAGAGAAGCTAAAAGGTGAAGTGATTGCTCCTAGATTGCTGGAGGTCTTGGTTCAAGACAAAACTGATGAGTTACAGCTATTGAACCATCCCGCACTCTCTTCTCCATTTTCAAACCGTTAGTATTAGGAATGTGTCCCACAGTTACCAGATGAGTCTCTGCTCATCTTCCTAAGACTTGTTCTAATTTCCCAGTCTCAGGAATACTTTTGGACAGCTGCTACTTTTCTAAAACTCATGTTTCTAGGAAGTTATATCTTTCTTTGCTGTCCAAGTATAATATTAATATTTTCTCCTTCACCCTGGATGCCCCTGTGGGCTTTAACCATGAGTAACCTAGCCAGGCAGGGATTTTTCTACATGGCCTCAAAGCCCATAGTTTCATCAGGCACAGATTTTCAAATGACACCTTATACCACTGAAAAAAAGTTGATTTCCAGCTCTCACTTTCAGCTCTGGAGTGTCGCAAAATAACAGCCTTTAAAACTACTACAAGTTCATGCCCAAAGAGGTAAGGATTAGCATGTCATTCTTTACCTCTCCCTCTGAGCCCTGCACTGGTGGGCTCATTGTAACCAAGGTACCTGGCCTTCCAAACCAGGGGAAATGAAAATAAGACTCTGCAAAAATAAAAACCTAAATAATTCATTTTAATTTTTTTTTCCCAGATTGCAAAGGCTGTATCTTGAATACAAAATAGCATGAAAATGTTGCAAGAGACTTTCAAAAAATTATATATGGGACCGGCTACACTAAGTGTGTGGCTTTCTCACCACAGAAACAACACTCCCTGGATTCTTCAATGATTCTCATTTGCAATATTTGATAAATATTCACTTAAAGATTTTTAATATCTAGATATATTTTGGGACACAACATATCTACACTTACACTTTAATTCCCAGTGAAATCTCTTCAGGCACAAAAGAACATTGAAAAAACATTTTCCCTATTTTTCTAAAATTGCGGGGGAAATGTTTTACTGAGGTCCATGGAGATTTTACTTTTGACACTGAAGATTTGCCAGCACCAAAGACAGACTGTCAGGGATTGTGTGTGGCACCAGATGGATGTGATGCGCAAAGAAGAAAACACGAAAAGAAGAAAACTCAAAGAGAACTACAAGAGAACTTAAGAAGAGCAGAGCTTAGAAAATTAATGCTAGGTGGTAAACTGCAGAAAAGTGGATAATGGAAGGACAATGATGGTGGTCCTTGCTTCGAGAGGTTTAGAGATGAGCAATAGAATAATTCTCCAGTAGTCTTCAGAGTCCTAAGCAACAACACAACATTTTCACAATAATACATTCCAGAATGCAGTAGGAATTAACGTTCAGCTCAGCTTAAAAGTATGAAATAGAGGGTGGGGGTCACGAGAAGAACTGAATGCCACTCGACCCAACTAGCTGTTCCTTTATCGCCTTTGGTATTCAGATGACATTTACTCTTACCCTTTTTTAAAATCCTGAGGGAATTGCTGAATTATATATGCACACATATATCCAGTACAGAGAGCTGAAAAGTACAGTTTGCCTTCAGGGCCTGCAATTAGGGATTTGCTAAGTCAGCTATCTGCTGTCAGGGATTCAAGGAGATCTCCATTAGAATGCCATTAGGACCTGCAGAGAAGCTCTGCATTTCCTAGCCCCCTTGCTCCACGTACACTCTATTACACTCCAGAAAATATCCATACTTTTGCAGAAACATTTCTCCTTAATGAATATTATTGGAAGTCCTAAAAGGTTTGTTTGGATCAGCATAAATGCCCTTCTATTACCCTACCTAGGGTGGCTTGTACTGGGGACTCATCCCGCAGCCTTCCATATTGGCATGTTGAGTCTTTGGCGAGAATGGCTTGAGCGCAGTTCATGCAGAACTGCTGAAAAATTTCTTTATAACAATAATTTTTTTTTAAATTGCCAGTGAGCAGTCAAATCAAGTTTAGTGCTCATTTTTCTGGTCTGCTCTCTGACCTTCAAATAGGAATGTTTGTTTATAAGCAGCTGGTTGTATTAAACTCCACATCATTTTTGTGTGAACATTTATACAAAAGACATAAAGGGAGCAATAGAACAGGAGAAAAAGAACAGAGCTTGATCATTTCTTGAGAGTTTTTATGGTGGTACTCTTGGTAATTGTAATCTGCACTTGGTTTTATTTCACATTAAGGTCTAGGAACCAATAGGGAAGATTGAAATTGCTGACATAAAGTATAAAAGGAGTTTTTCATTAACTTGTAAATGTGCAAAATGTGCTATGCAATTTTTTACTAACTTGGAAGTTCTGGCAGCACAAATAGGTAGCGAGAAGTCTGTGGATAGTGACATGTGTGGAAAACTGCACATTCACCTGTATTCTATGTACATTGCACCTGCACAAGTGAAAGCTCCTGTGTGATCTCACTAAAACTGGTGAGAGTGCTGACTGACCTGGAACCTCAATTATATTTTCCCTTGATCCAAAAGAGTTTTGTATAATAGACTGCCAAACTTTTGTAGGATAAACTACAGGGGCTAAATATCCCTCCTGTTGAAGGAATCTCCTGTGACAAGAAAGTATCCTGACATAGCAGACTTGGTATTCAACTTTTACAATATCACTATTCCAATTCATCCACCAGAAATTGTTGCCTATCCTATGTCTATCTTAATTAGTATTATCATATTTAACACACTGCAACATACAGGAACCTCCAGCTCATAGGGAATTTTGGAGCAGCAGTGTAACTTGGACCTGGCTGTTCTGGCTGCTTCCTAAACCAATATACATGGGAAGCAATTTGCATAATCTAGGAGGATTCCATCACACAATACAAGTTAATCATGGGGATAAGAACTGTTCTTCCAAAGCCAGTCACTTCAACAGGTCTTAGGAAAGATATAGAATCAAGGAGTACACATTTTCTGGTCACCTACCAACCACTTTCCTTTTAGGGTGACTCTAACCTTTAATACAGAATGCATATTGTGCAATCATTCCCTTGGCATAAATGCCAACATTATTAAGAGTGTAGAACGTTTGTGGAAAGGTAGATGATGAATTTAATGTAAACTGTGTAACAGCTTCAAGCTGTTCACCTGAAACATGTAAAAGGTATGAAACTGAGAGCTGCCTCTTGTAAGTGATAGCATTGCATCCTGAAAAAAATTTGGCTTAAGGAGTGGAGTGTACCTAGAAATCTGACATCATTATAAAGAGGTAAGAAATTAAACATGTCTACATGCCTTTTTTCAAGATTCCCAAATGGACTAGCCCACAATTCAGACTGCTGGCTTGTAAAGTTATCCCTTAAAAAAACAACACAGTTTTGAGCTGTAGCAGCATAAAATAATGACTGAAACCAATACATTCCATTTTTATACATGCATAACTTAGAGACAATTAAAATGACGTTTTTCCCATTAAAAAAAATCCAGTCTAAAATCTTTTCCTGCCAAATGCAAATCAGAATTTTTTTCAGGATTGCTGTATGAATCCATGAAAATAGGCTATATAACATAAAAAAAAAAAAAACCAACCAAACCCTCACAGACCTATAACTACAGAAGTGTCAAAGAGGCACTGGTTGGAATACAAAACATCATCAGCTGACTTACCTCTACATTCATTTCCCTTGCTAAGAGTTTGGTTATTGTAAATGCTTTATAACTTTTATAATTTATGTATATTATTAAACACCTGTTCTCATCCCATAAAAAAAAGATATGGAACAATCTCTTCAGTTTAATTGATTCTTGGCTTGAGTTGCCATTATTTTCTCAGCAAGTACATAGATACTGTAGTTCCCTAATGGTCAGATTTTGCTGGCAAAACACAGATGATCAGAATCTACCATTCTAAAACTGATCTACTTTAGGTGATTTTGCTGAGAAAATATCATTAAAACATAATTATCAAGTCAGTGGTAAAAAACAATGACACATAGGTTCTCACAATTTCCATCCCCCTTCCTTGCAGATGCGATAGCTGGATAATGCAGTTTGGTTGGATGTGTCCTACCTCTCTGAGTCTTCAGGTCTGAGTGTTCTGGTGCATCTGTCAGTAAATTGCTTTCATGTGCCTCTGCCATAAGCTGCTATCTGCTCTATTTCCATCAGGATAGTGCTTCTGGGAAAGTGCTTAGGAGAAGGGAAGTCCCTCGGGGAAGGTAAACTGGGTGCAGCTCTTCAGCTGTAGGTCATGCTAGTAGTTAAGAAAGAAGATGACATGTTTCACTCACTATTACTTTTGCCCTTTCTTTGTCAGTGAGAGGAATTACTATTTTGTTCATATCACCTTGCAGACCAGAGTTTGGAGTATGTACTCCACTCTGAGCCAGTTTTGAGCACCTGCAGAGCTGCCAATTGCCACTCAGTGATGGGAGTAGCTGGCACATTGCCCAGTAATCATGACCTATTCACTAACGGGACCAATTCAGGGATTGTGACTGCTAATAAAATTCATCCTACCTACTTACTTGGACCCCTTGCCTTCATTGTGTTCAGCTACACCACCAAAGACGAGCTGAAACAACTGAACCAAAAGATACAACTTGCAGTCAAATGGTCCCTGCAGCATCAGCAGGTGGGGAGCTGGTGTTTCTCATTACTCCGTATAGTGCTGGCATGGGATTTGCAGTGGGCTCCTGCAAGATCCAAAATACACAGAACAACAAACGTTACTTACTGGAGGAATTAGATCCATTCATGGTCTGAGACTTCTGATACTCATAATCATTCTTCCAAGTTTTTGCTTTGTAGTTTCTCAAGGATGAGCTCAGTTTGTCATTTAATTACTCAGGCAGTCTGCATTATATTTCTGCATACTGACATTGGTTTTGTTCAAGTTTCTAAATTTGCCATAAGACACATGGTTGTTTTACTAATAGAAAAATAATGGATATTCTAATTAAATTATATTTTTATTACATTTTTAAAGTCCTTTTTTGGGAGGGTTTAAGTCTGAAAATTTGAATCAGCCTGTAAACATCTGATCATTTGTTGATTCTGGTCTCCCATGCTGCTCCGTACTCTGTGGAAATGTACAGCCTGGAGTTCAACTGAAAATGGGTAATTTTCATACCCATATATTACACTTGTCTAATAAACAGAAATCGGACTGAATGCACTGCACTTGGTGAGAGGAAGAAGTGACTCACTGTGATGATGAAGGCAGGCACATGTTAGTAGGCTCAGTTATTAGCATCAACACGATGTAGAGGAGAACTGGGCCTGCCTTACTAGAGCATTGCCAGACCCTATGTTGGATACAGACATTAAGAGACAACTAATTTAAGCGTTTTCAGAGTTTCATTCTGCTCTAGCTGAAGCGGACTGAACAAGGGAAAGGCAGAAAGGTTTAAAGGAAACAAAAGCCACCACATTCCTTGAAGTAAGCCAAATGTACATTTTTCAAGTGTTGGCAGTTGTCATGGCCACTTCCAGGTTTTGAGTTCCAGTGGGACTAGAATTAGAATTAAAATGTGGTAAGAAATTACTTTTACTAAGTCAAAACTGTGGTAGATGTCGGAAGTTTTGCAATAAATGGTCCTGATCTTCTAGCAGTGAGTAACATTCATTCTAAGGGACACTAGTTCATCTTCCTACTCCCGTAGTTTTACAAGTTACTCTATCCTGAGCACAGAGACTCCTACAGGCATTTGTTTTTTCTCCCCTCTGCACAGCAAACAGAATATATGCAGATCTCAGCACATATGTATACACCCCTTTAAACCATCCCCCTCATGCCAGTTGATTGCCTTCAGTTTGACAGTAATCCCCTTCCTTGGGACATAATTCCTGTCTTTAATGTGGAATAAACCTGAAAGCCGGAAGACATCCTCTTTACTTCTATAAATGCTGTGGATGAATGCAACTTATCCTGTTTGACAGTCTTAAAAAAGGTTCTCTATATTTTTTGTTAGCATTACTTGAAAAACAATGGCTCATCAGTTTTAGCTGGCTTTAATGGTTGCATATTAATGTACTTGATATAACAAGAATCTATTACATATATTTCAATAATTATTAAATATAATACATGTAATTATTGTACTACCAGAAAAGATTAAATATAAGAATATCACACTTAACAGGTAACATTTAATGCAGCACACAGCAGAAGACGAATAAGATATTCAACAAACATAGAACCCATAATTTTAATAATCTGTATTTCAAAAACTATGTTAATAAGTAAAATTAGGAGACACTCATTTTGGTTTAAGCTTTATCTCTAGTCCTTGCTTACAGTATATGACAGGCATTTTTCTCTGTAACTCCATTCCACGTATGTTTATTTAGGACTTCTGTTAAGTTCAGAACAGGTGGGAGATGAAAAAAGTCCCTTGCTGGTATTTCTAGTATGCTAAAGCTGCTTCTGGCTAGTGGCCTTTAGCATCAAACTGCATCAAACCTAAAGGAACATTACCAGAGCAACAACTTTTCTTCTGCCTAGCTCTTGGAAGTGACCTAAAAAATAAAATGTGTGCGAAGCAAGCTACATTGTTTGTTGTAATGAAAACTATTATGTTTCTTCATATCTGGACAGTTTGGGTGATGTTATCTCTTGGCGGGCAGAAATGTTTCCTGCTTTTCTGAATGAGTTTGTTTGGGTCTGTACTTTCCTTAGTTTGAGACTGCAGAGGACATACTCTGGGCAAACACACCACTTTGCTTTGCATTGACGCAGTCTCGACAGGAGCACAGCAACTGTTTAACAGAGCACAACACTGTCCATTCTCTCTGGCTGAAAGAATGAATTCTGTCTTCATTTATCTCTGCATACAGATCTCTCACATGTACATGCAGATGGGTACATTAGGTGTGTGTGCATACACATCGACAGCTCTGCAAGTGACCTTAACAAGAATCTGTTTAACACACTCAGAGGTTGAACTGGGACCTCTCAGATCCTCAGCTACCCTAGAAGTACACAAAGAGCTAGCAATTTAGCACAGTATGCCTTGTAATTAGTTTAATCATTGTCAGCATGCAACTATAAACCAGAGATTAATTAGCCATCTTAGTACATCAATGAGATTTTTCTCAGTTGTCTTTTAAGTTTTTTGTGGAAGTAAGCTGAGGTCTCCCGTGAGAAGAAGGAAGGCAACTTCCCACATTTGCTAAGATGTGCAAATATGGGAACTACTAGGCGACTGTTATCAAAAAGCAGGTTTGGCTTCATTAACAAATCAGCAAAAATGGAAGGATTAAGACATTTAGAAAAGCAAACCTGTAAATGTTTGACAGCAGTGAGTGAAAGGTAAGGCTGACTGCAGCACTTGGTGGAGGATTCAGGGTTGGAATTGATCCAAGTCTCAGGAGGCTTCTGATCCACAGATCTGGTTCAGATCCTTCTGTGGTTTTGAGTGGTTGAAGGTGATTTTATTATTCAGTTAGATTCTCTTTCTAGAACATGATAGCAAGTGCTTGAAAGGGTGATAGAGAGATTGAGTCATCTTCTTATACGATTGGAAATACTATTCATTCCCAACGTGTGACTGTCTCCTCAGGTACTCTGTCACATCTTTCTTTTCTCAGGAATTTCTCAAGATTATCACAGTCTGTTAAGTTAAACAATGAGAAGAACTTTACCAAAAGAGAATCTGCCCCAGCGTAGTAGCAGTCTTTGGTGGCACTGCCAGTGACATCCAGGCACATTAGAGCTCTCCAGATGTGAGAACATGGCCCAAGTGTAGCAGCCCAGTGAGCTTCCTTGGGAGGGTTAGTCAGACCCTGACACCTCTGGGAAGATCAGCCAAGCAGTGGAAACTGTGTCAGTGCTTGAAAAATCTCACAGCTGTCTTTCAAGGGACAAAGGAGCTAGAGGAAAAGCTGCAAACAGAATAACTATTCAGGGATATATTGATGGGGAGTGAAGGTCACAGAATGGTATTAAGAATGAAAGTGGTAACAGCAGCAGCAGAAGCAATTTTACGTGACCAGAACAGATTCAGAAATTGGCCTTTATTTGTACCAGCCCAAGAAATTCTCTTTATCTCCTTATTTGATGGGCAGAAGTTAGGAAAAAGAAATGGAAGGGATTTCTCCAGAGACCAAGTGCTCTTTCTCCTCCTACAGCAAAGGGAAAGGAGTTAATTTCATTTTGTTGTGGTGCAATAATGCTTAAAAGGACCAGTTTTAGGAGTAAAAAAGTCACCTCCAGTCATTTATGATTTATGCCAATGCCAGCATTTCCAGATGTTCAGAAGGCTGTTGGAAAACAAAACATATTTCCCAAAATTCCTGGTTCTGGAAGTGCAAATCTCATTCACGCTCATGAGATCTTACATAACCAGTGTCTTGCTGCCACCACAGGGCTGCTCATAAATGGTCACCAATGTGGAGGAAGCTGCAGACCTGCATGTCCTATAAGGGTCTTCAAACTTTGTAAACCTACAGACCAGATATGCAGCCTGGGGCAGTGAGCTGTGGTTCCCACAGTGAGTTCTTGCTCTAAATCTGTTTGGCTCTAATTAATCCACTGTTCAGCTATTCCCAAATTCAACTGTTCCCACTTACAGCCACTAAGGATCTATCCCTGTTCATCAATGAGGTTAAATTCCTTGGGCTCATCTGTGTTGTAGGTTTTGTATTCAGCTTTCCATGTGTATTCCCTTTTCCATTTGTAGGGAATTTTGCCCATGTCCTGCTTTATTCCAAGCAAACTACATTTTAGTGCCCAATTTTTTTCATTCAAAATGAGCTTATCGTGAGACTTTTGAGCTTGGGATGGCAGTTCAGCCCTGAATTGATTTAACACATTTCTAAGCTAGTATAGATTCCTCAGTGGGCATATTCATGGGGCAGAGACATTTCTTCTATTATGTATGCATGTGTATCCACACAGACACATTCGTGTTCATATATAAGCATAGACTTGGGGTCAGAATAAGGAACCCAGAGCACCTACTGTTGAAACCACAAAGAGAAATTAAGCTTAAGGTAGTGCTTATTACTTCTTGCAGTCAGGCCATTTATTTGAGTCCATATAAAGATCCAAGTCTGAAAATATGTCACCAAATATATTTTTTCTTTAATACTGTCGTGCCTCACATATCTTATTCTAAAATATTTAGATGCTATGTGACTTCAGTGGGCACAGAGAGAACAGAAATAATGAAGTGGTTTGAAGGTTATTAGAAGCACTGTTAGAAGCTAGAGAAATGACAGGACTATTCATAATCATCCCTTTACATGAAAACCACAAATAGTGTTTGTGAACAAGACATCCTCAAATTTGGCACAAGAATATGTTCATTATTTCCTGTAAGTAAGACCCCATTTTGAGTGATGATGTGTCAAAAGTCACAAAAATGTGGAAATTCTGATTCAGATGAAAAAAGTAGTACACGATGAATCTATGCGTGAAATGTATTAAATCCAGACTAGAATAGTATTTCTGTCTCCATTAGCAACAAGCACCCAAGAGGATGCAGCGACTGACTTAAAGAAAAGATTGTTTGTGATATGAATGACAATTTCCAAGAGACATACCAAAGTGGTGGCACAAGCACCCAGTTTGAGTCTTCTCCCCAATTCCCACTTCAAGTGATGTTTCCAATGAGGCAAGCACTGCCAGCCAATCATATTTGGATTATTTGTTATTCTATTTTTCACATTTAGAACCTTTCCATTACCTATTAGCAGTGATTCAGTAGCACTGCAGGTTATAAGGGGGAAGTTTACTCCAGAGATCTCACTTTTCCAGCAATTCCTCTGCAATTTTTCTCCTCTCTAGTAGCTGTCCCATCTATGAACCTTCTCACTACATTTGCCTCATTACGGAAATTTGACACAGTTGTCTGACAATTCAGGCTATGCAAAGATTTCTTTTGAATGAACAATCATTTCAATGGGTGCAGATTACCTGAGAAATTACAGTACAGTTCTCTTGGGAAAAGAAAAAAAATCCATACAGGTCATGTTTCCAGATACGATAATATTATTACTTAGAAAGGAAGCATAAGAAATCAAAAGTCTCACCATACATAAAGGCCATTGATTCCCTACGCCTATACATACATGAGTTGCTTTCCATGGTGTTGAAGTTCACTAACGCAGGTATAGGTCACTGAATAAGTAAACAGTCCCTCTAACAGCTCTCTTGAGGGACTACAACCCCTGCTTCATTTCGGACCAAACAGTTTTGATGTACTTCTTAAAGCTATATTTAAATGTGCTTATCTACATGTATCAGAAAGCAGTCATGTTATTACTAAAGGATGTAGAAAACACTAGCTTGTTTTTTCATTTATGTTCTATACATACATATTACGAAACTTCATTGATTTCCGTTTCTCATTTCTGTTTCCTCATTTCAGTTAGTTCTACAGCCATAACAAATTACATTTTCAGTTCAAAGTCAGTTTCCTTTCTTTCCCCCTGCTATTCTTTTCCCTTAGGTTTCCAAAAGTAAGCTTGTGATTTTGCAGATAAGCATTCCTAGCATGTAAGACCCTATTAACAGAAGTTCAGAACCAGAACATAAAAACTTTTTGTGAAAAGGTGCCCTATAAATATAAACAGAAGTTTGACAGTTTATTTTGCAGGGAAGAAAAAGATCCCAGATTGCAACTACCTAATATTTTGGATGCATAACTGTGGTAATGACAACATTTGCTTTTATAAATTGGAGTCAAATGATGGTAATTTCCATTTCCATGTGATCAGTCTTTCAAATTTGAAAGTCCATATTAGATAACTGATTCAGTGCCTCAGAGCGTGTCAAGTAAATTACTGGAGAAGACTCCAAAATTGGACTTTAGAACAACCCTATAGTCACAGAGTAGTACCGAGGGGTATCCTCCAAGGTACTTAACTTTTGGCATAGATGTGTGTCTAGCAAAGGAACAGGGCTTTTGTCTAATCCACAGCATATATTTTATTTGCAGCTGATCCCTTTACTCCCTGTAATAGAAGCTAAATCTTCACACCTGACAGACCCTGACAAAGGCCTGGGGACGGAGGAGTGTGCAGGCTTAGCCTCCTTCACTGTGGTCTGAAACAGCCCTGGCAATCCACTGTTTTCACATTAAACCTTCACAAGGGAGCCCATCCCAAAAAACACAGGGAGTTTTAAGTCTCCTTCTCCCTTTCCACAGTTAGACCTAAAACTGCTGTTGCCCAAGGACTCTGCATCTTTGGGACTCTTTCTCAGCTCCTTTGTCTCAAACCAGGTTGAAATGGGCCCCCTTATAAGCTTATAGCAACTGGGAACCTGAGCCAGAGAGGAACGGCAGTTAGTTATTAGCAAGTTCTTCCAAGGCAGCCTAAAGGGGATTGTCCACCAGTGTTTGAATATCCAGCTATCAATTCACCGCAGTTCTAGCAAGAAGGGAGGGGGGGAAAAAGTCTGGTAAATGACTAACACATGTGCATAGAGCAGGACCTTAGCTCTAGATGTACTAATAACTGTGACTTTTTGTACAATTTTTTTTTGAAAGAGGTCAGAGGAATTTAACAAACAAGGTACTACCAGGCTTCCTGTTACTTGTAATTACAAGAATGGGCAATCTTTCATTTTAATAGGTCACATACTTTTTTTTTTCCCTTGCTAGCAATTTTTATAAGCAGACAACAGTGTTAAGCAAAAAAAGAAAAAGAGGAAAAAAGGAAACCATTTCCATTTAAAACTTTTAGACTGAACATCAACATTGCTGTTATGCTAGCAGAATCTGGGGCAAATCCTGCCCTAACTCAACGAGTGCAAAGGGCCAGCTCACAGCAGCATGATGCACAACAAATGAGCTGTCTGGAAGGGGTAGGGAAAGGATGGCAGGAGAAGAGGCATTGCAGAGATGGGAAACAGTATGAAATACAGTTCAAAGACTCCTTGTACAGGGGTGTTTGAAAACCCTGTAGGTATGCACAGCTATTACAGATCTAGGCGCAATAGAAACACAGAAAAATTTGCTGTTAGCCAGCCAGAGTAGTCTCCTTTTGGAAGTTCTACTGTGGTCTACTGGCTGTCTTAGCAAATCCTTCCTTACTTTTTCCCTGGCAGCTCTGTCTTTGCTAAGCATGGAGATGTGAATCGGTGCTTTGTTTGTATGTACCAGGTGTCAACTGGATGTGCAATTTAAGATGTAGATTGAGACACAAAAAAGACATAACTTTCCTTGGGAAAAAACATAATTTTTTTTCTTTAAGGGTTGATATATTCTACAGGCAAGGGAATACTAAGAGAATAACTGATGATCAGCACAGTCTCCCCTTGGTAATTACCACAGAAATACTGAGTATAGATGTTTCGGATCATACCAAAGTTCTTAAGTTCTTCAGGCTTCTGTTAAGACACACTGCTTTTTCTTACGACTGCTATATAGAGAGCTTTGTTATAGTTGTTTTTCACCACAGATCAACACCCCTCAACAGATTATGCTGAAAAGCAGGGAGAAAATAAAACTAGGAATAGAGTAATTGTTATGTATTAATCCAAACAGGATCTCATTATCATAGTGTTCTGTACTTATGGTACAACTGGTAGAGAAAATATTTTGCAAATCATTGTACTTCTGAAAACTATGATGACTTAGTAGTGGTACTAAAACAATTGTGAGAAAATACACTGCTGTTGTAAACAACTTTTGAAAATATTAACACTTTCTTAGTAAGCCCTTAACAGTACATTTTTAAAAGGCTAACACTAAAGTCATCATCTCAAGAGGACTAAACGGCTCCTGAGATCACTAGACTGCTCTATAGGGAGCCCTTAATTCTCTCCCTTTGACCTCCAATCTGCAACCCTTGGCACCTGACAGACCTGCGGGGAGGTGTTCCCATCAAGCAGGAGCACTGCCACCAGTAATTAGCACCCTTGTTTTCTGCATAAGCAGAATATAAAAAGACAGGAGCATTATTCAGTCAGCCCTCAGTACAGAATAAAGCCATGTTCCCTGACCACGTGTGCTGCAGGTCTCCAGGCTGTGAGCACCAAACCTTTCTGCAGGGCTAGTTGGCTGCGAAGTTTCTGCTCCCGAGGCTGGTCCTTGGCCCTGCAGGGAGGCTGCAGCCTGCTCAGCCTGCTCACACTATGAAATCAGGCTCAAAGCGTGTTAGTGTTCAGTTGCCAGAGGCCAGGTTAGGTGTCAGACCTCCAGTGGGTTGGGCATGGGTAGTGAGAGAGCTGTTGCATGACCAGTGCAGTGGCAGGGTTTAGGAGTACCACGCTTGAAGGGTCATGTTATATGCTTTCCTGTAATGGCAGGTTATTATAAAATAGATAAGTAATTTAGCAGGGGTGACAGAGGACACGGTCACTCAGAATTGACACTGTAAGCACCAACCAGTTGCAGAAGAGAGCAGGAGGCGTGGGGTCAGGCTGGCAGTGACAGACCCTGCAGACAGGGACTGCGCTGTGTCCCTGGTGCTGGTTGGCTCTCACTCTGCCATTAACAGCTCTGCTGAGGACAGGATGAGATGGATGCACTGGAGGTCCTGCTGGAGATGCTCCTGCATGACCCAGGCATGGGGCAGCTGCCCTGTGTGCAAGAGGGACTAACAGCAGTACTGAGCCATTAAGCTGGAATGTATTGTATCACATGGGTGTACCACTTTTCTGTGAGTGAAAGCTGCCCCTACTATCTCATCACTGGCCCTTCTGTACCACTTTAATTTCAGTGGTGGATTTTTAGAATAAAAACTCAGACTCTTTGTTTTAAGGAGTATTTCATACAAGTTCTGGAATCCAGCTATCCTGTCAAGCATTTTACAATGTGACCCCATGGAATTCTGACTGCAAAGAGTGGCACTGACAGCTGGTTTGGTGCTCACAGTACCAAGTGCTTCAAGCCAGAGAGGAGGCTCCTCACCCAGCCTGGGCAGGAGCAGTGCATTGCCTCTGCCTTCACAGCACAGGCTTTCCGGGAATCAGGATTTATTGGTGCTTAGGGCCTGATCCTAGAGGTGCTGAGAGCCATATGGTATGCACAGAGCAACCTCTTCCCACACACCTCCTAAGAAGTCAGCAGTTTTTAACTTTTACTTTTCAATGAAAAATACTGCCGGTGTAATAGACTAAATTTTGTAATAAAAAGTGAAAGGTGGGAGCTAACACAGCACCATTTAAAGCTGCATCTGGAATACAATTGCTGTTTAAAACCAGTTGGGAAAAGCAAGATACGAAGCATCAGAAGAGGGCTTAGAATGGAGCCCTTATAAATAATAAACACCTATACAGTTGTACATGATATAAAACAAATTCTATTTCAGTGCCTTGGTGGCATTAATAAACCTCTCAGCTTTATGCTCCTGGTTTATGAGATCACCAGCACCCCTCCATGGAATTACCTGCTTTTCCACCAGAATGTAAAAAATCATTAAGACAGTTTTTCAATATTTTGTTATTGTTTGACCTACAGATTAATATGCCTCTCTAGAATTTGCATCTTCCCTATTGTCTTAGAACAAATTAGAGCACAATAAATGCAGTCTGACTAGAGAGTATTGTGCACCAATTTGCTACTTGCCGTATAGTTATGACTGGCTCCTGCATCAGCAAAAATTATTGGTATAAAAAAGTTGGGTTTTAGGAGCTCTGCGATTGCCATGGGTTTAGAGATCAGAAGATATTTTCTTGCACTGCTCCCCCTGGGCTCAGGAAAACAATCTGGCTGTTAAATGTTAATTGCTAAATTAGTGAAGCCTAAGCCAAATGGAGGCACCTTCTTCTGACTGGAATTACTATGTTTGTGAAAATAACCAAGGAGACCTCTGTAAAATATTTTCTGCAAGATCTGATGGAAAACAAAATTACCTGCATTCAGTTTCAATTCAGGCAGCACTCACAGACAGATTTTTTTCTTTTCATTACTATCACTTAGTGGAAGATTCTAGGAGTGTGTTCTAGTTCTGTGCTAAAATCAGGAAAAATTTGCTTTATCACCTGGGTTTCATGTGAAACACAGTAAACTTTAGCTCCTCTCGCTTGGATGCTGCTTAGAAAATGTGATTCTTTATATGTCAAAATAATTTTCAGCCTAAGGATTGTCAAATAACAGTTAGGAATTCTAGGAAGGGAAGACAAGTAAGTGAGAGCCTGGGAAGAAGTGATGAATAACTGGGACTGTTTGGGGAGAAGAAGCAGTGCAGGAAGGAAGCCCATGGTGTTTATGTGAGCAGAGAAACTGGAACAAAAGCCAGGAGAGCTGGGAGAAGTTAGTCAGGGGACCAGCAGGAGGAAAGAGAAAAATATTAGGGATTCTGTGAAAGGAAGGAAAAGGCGACAGTACCAGGGACTGTGTGCAAGGACACAGTGACTGTTGTCACTAGGGCTCAGTTGCCTGGGGAAAGTGATGAGGAGTAAGCAACACTTCTTGGTTTTGAGCCAAAAACCACTGGTAAGTCCATTAAAAAAAAAAAAAATCAAAAACCCTTTAAACAGTAATAGAGGCAGCAAACAGAATGGCATTAAGCTATTTGCTAATTGAAGATCTCCCTTTTGTGCTATAGCTGAGATATAGAAACAATAAGGATGGTCACTGAAAAATTAAACATAAAGCAAGGAAATGAAACATGTATGGATACACAACAATCCTTAACTACACGTGTTTAATGATCATAAGGATTTATGTATACTGCACACAGCTACAGTCATACTCAAGGGATGAGTGATTTTCACAAAATAAAAACAGCTGTGGGGAAATTTTCTCAAACTGTAATAGGAACAATAAAAGCAGTAAAATTAAAAGATGTACCTTAAAATATTAGTCAAGTTGACAGTCCATATGCAACTATCTTTTTATACCAGATATAGCTCAATTAAAATGCAATTATAAGTGCTGTATTTGCTCCATATTTTGTGCATGCTCTGAGAATAGCACCAAATACTCTAATACAAGTTTATCTTTTTAATGAGCTTTGGGTTATTCTGCGAACATGTGTATCTTAATAAGGACTGTGCATTATACCCTCTATGGGACATTGAATAATGATTCAATATAGAGATGACAAAATACCTTGGATAGAATGAAAGGAAGAAATATGGAATACGAATGATGGAAATTTACATATAATAAAGTTTCCCGGCAATATGGTGGTGGGAAGCAATGTGACTTTCAAGGTCTGAAGGGAGGGGAATTCAGTTCCAGAGGTCCTTGGAGACAAACAAAAATCTGATTCCTTTCTGAACCAAGCTTGGCAAGGAGAATGACTTTCCAGCTTGCCAGAGGCTCTGAGATTTCTCAAATTCCCCTTCCTTCCCTGAGATGAACCTAGACCAGTTGGGCTAAAGCAACATGGAGGAGCTAAAGCACCCTCCCCATCATAAGTACATGGATGTCACTTACACTGAATAAACTGACTCTGATGCTTGTCCTAATAATTAGTTAATTGTAAGGTAGTTCACTTTTATCTTTTCCCCTCTCTTTCTTTCTCTCTCCCTCTTCCACTGCTTTTCAAGGTTGATATGTTTAGTCTCTCTAATCTACTATATTTTGACCCCCAAAAATATTTTTCCTTAAAAATCAATCGTCTAAAAAAAAAAAATTATGATCATTATGAAGAATCTCATTAGTAGCAACTACAGGAAATATCACTGTCAAATATAACAGTTATTTCTGTCTTTCCTCCTTTTTTTTTTTTTTTTTTGGAAAATACATAGGGAACAAGATGTCATGCACACCTTTGTTACAGCAACTGTCAGCAAAGGTTAACCTTTTAAGGACAGTCATTCCTGTATGTCATGAATTTTTCAATATCCTCCCTTTTTGTAGTATTTCTGATCCTTTCTTTGTCTTTGTTTCCATCATTATGCCACTATTATAATCCCACTGAGGCCTTCTCAAGTAGAATTAGAACAGCACTTAATTACTGGAATTAGAAATGACAAATATCACAGTTTTTATCTGGTTGATCTTATCTAAGCTCTTCTGTTTATGAACTTGAATAATCTTAAATCAATGACTTCTAACATTTCCCAAAGACTTAGAAAGACTGAATTTTTTTCCCTTCTGTGCTTACTTTCTCCTTCTTTGTTCAAAGTAAGATTTTTTTTTGACAGTATGTGCACTGTCAACTTTGTCTAATTCTGTATTATTTGGTCTCTTAATTTTTCCTATCCCTCCATCACTAATTCCTCATTTTCAACACACAACTAACAATAGGAACATCCGTCTACAATAAAATCACCACAAGTCTTGGCTCAGAACGTCTCATAATTCTACCCATTTTAATTCATGACTATCTGGAAATTTTCCTCAGTTCTGAAGTTGGCTTTCTTGGCCTGAATAGTTGCAAAGTTGTTTGAGCAAATATAGGAAGATTAATTTTTATAATTACTGCATTTGATGCTTAGTTGGATAAACATGATTCAAATATGGAAAGACCTGATTTCTTATCTAAACTCTGTACATTATTCTTTGATACTGAAAGTGTGTGAGAGAGAAAAAAGACAGTACTGCCTAACGAGTTTAGGGGGGAGGCGTGTTAGGTTTTGGGTTTGGTTTGGTTTTTTCCCATGTCTTAGAAATTTCTCACCTCGCTGCTTTCCATTGCTAAGTTGTCCACTCAGCACCTCTGGGATTAGCATGCAGTGATGCTATCTATTATATCTACTTTTGTAAAGACAATAAGAGCAAATTATTCTAAAGCTCTTCAAATGAGAGAACTTAATAAAACAAACAAACTAACAAACAAAACTCCCACAAAAACCCTCTGTGGTAAGGCTGAGTATAACACAGACCTAAACCTGAAATCTCTAAGACTTCCAGCTTTTAGATAAGAAGGGGCCTGTTCAAATGGCTCCAAGCATAGCAGTAAGTCACAGTTTAGAGCATCTGAATTGCTTTAACATGCTGAAAAGCAGAGATGCCCAAGCAGATGTGTTGCATCTGAACAGCTTATTATTTCTGCTATTTTAAAACACAACTAATAAAATAGTCTGGTTTTTTTCCCCCTAAATGCTTCCAGTCATGCATGTGCTTATTTCTTCTTAAAGGATTCTCTGAAGAATATTGTAATTAGCTATGTACTGAAATAAGTTACCTGTGTAACCCATTTTTTAGGACTATATAGAACAATTTGAAGATTCTCCTATTCAAAAGTTTCTTTTTCTTCTGGTAAGTATGCACACCTCTAGAGTTTGTTTTGCCTCTCATTTAGTCTGACTTAAACCTCACAAAGTGTTAATTTAACAACTTATGAAATTCGATTTTTGCTAGAGAGAGGAACTATATGGAGTACTGTGAATTATACTCCAGAGGTTTTCAAAGTGCCATCTCTTCCATTCAGTTTTGCAAACATCTGTGTGATTTCCACTCCAGTGTAATTTTTTTCCCAGTTTTAGGGTCATGGTTCCCTTGCTTTTGACTTTAAAAATCTCTTGCCTGAAAAGAGCAATTAAAAGTAGCAGTTGCTGTTTGGTAGGACTCTGGAGTTTCCCCAGCTGCTTTCCCCATTGTTTTAGTTTAGTTTATTACTTCATGGATCCCAAATTCTATTGCAGTCCAAGGCACAGAAAATATTGAAAAGAACTAGCTATAATTCAGAAGATATTCACGTATATATAAGTTAAGCAGGTGAGAAGCACCTTCACATAAGTTTTTTATGAGTGATGGGGAAATATAAAAAGGGAGCAGCAAGTATCTAGTTTAAAGAATTAATGATATAAGAAAGGATGTTTTAATGAGCAGGTCATTAGCCAAATGTCTGGTTCCAGCTTTCCCTCCATCTCAGTTACTGTTAAGTATCTAATTCTCACTGACTTCAAAAGGAACTGGTTACCTAAATACTATTGCAGATATGGGTGTAAACCTCTTTTTTCAATTATTGAGTTATAAAATGGAGATAATTGTGCTTTGCTTGCTTCTCATGCAGTTACACTCAGGTATTGTACGAGTATGGGGGAGAATATGAACCGCTCAGATAGTAATAGAAGTGGTAAAAAAAAACACCCTAAATTAGAAAGAAAACTATAGTAGACCATGAAAGCCTGGTGGAAAAAGGCAGTGAGGGACTGTCATGGACCTGGGAACCAGGTTTGGAGAGGCTCATGGATATGAATTACAGAAGCTCATGTGATACTGGAAAAACTTAGATGACCTGGGAATCCATCTGAACTTCTGGTATCTTATCCAAAATGAGTCCCAAATAACTACCAAACTACAGATTTTTTTTCTCTGCATATTGCATGTTTTACTGAATAGATGTTTGCATCTATAATATTGCTTTTTATTCTACATAAACTTATTCAAGTATAGAATCACAGTACAATGAGAAATTTTTATTAAAGGATTGCATTCTAAACTGAAAACATTATTTTCATTTCTTTCTATCTCAGAATTTTTGCATGTGAATGTATTCTAATAAAAGTATATATCTGTGCATGAAAGAGACACTTGTGAGAGACAGAATGTTTCCTCTGCATTATATGCAAAGAGAGGAATTCTTCCTTCAGCTATAATGCATTTCCATTCTTACACATAATCAGCAATTTATGCACATATTTGAAATTAATTTTGAAAGCATACATCTTAGCTTGTAGAGTAAAGTTTCAGGAACAGAATTTGCACTTCTATATCAAAATTAAAATTTGTTTAATTTGGGGAAATATTTTTATCAAGTTTAGATGAACGGACATTTCTATGTCTATTCTTAGTATTATGACTAATATATTTGTAATGTAAAAAAAAAATAAGATTTAGGTGATGTGTTTCATTGATATCATATACAATTTGAAAGTAAGGGTTCATTATGGTCAAACCAGTATGGAACGGGTTGAATGTGCTTTCCTCTGGCTTTTAGTTCAAAACTCTTGGAAATTTTTTCAAGCAGGCTTTTACCAAAGCAGCCCAAAGTTTCTGCTACAGCTTTATTTTAGAGGAAGGTGTTTGGCTGTAAGTTGTGCAGTTCTGAAGGAAGCAACCTGGAGAAAACAAGGTTTCTATAAGACAAAGGTGAATTTCAAAACAAATTCAGGTCCCAGAAAAGGAATGAGCTTTCGTTTGCTATATGAGTCTGACAGGACAGTGGATTCATCTGCGATGACCAAGACACAATGATTCATACAGAAGACTGCTGAGATATCACTGAGGGTACACCACATCTTCCAGCCATAGCTTCTGGTGCATTTGAAAAGGAAAGATAGAGGGATTTATCTACACATCCTTTGTCCCTCCAGTTCACCCTTCAGGAGTGGGGATGGGGGCCATCAGGACACGATTTCTTCCTGAGCTTGTATGGTATATTTTCCTTTATAAAGTTGAAAATACAAGGCCAGAAATAACTTGGCCCTAAAATGTTTATCTTTACTTTGTGTTTAATTTCTGGCACATACAAAATATTTTTGGTCTACTAACACTAGCAAAAAGATCCTGTGAAAAATCAATCCAAAATTATGATATACATTTTCTTCTTAATTCAGTCATTTACAGGTTGTCAGCAATATGGCAATCTGTTTTTAAAGGACTTCATAAGGTGTTGTGAATTTAACAAGAGGGATTTTTACATATAAAGAACAGAGAAGCTTTATCAAATGTCTCCAAGTCCTTTGATGGATTCCATGAGATTATGTATGGCAATTGTCATTGATGCATGTCAGCCATCAAGCATTACCATTGTATTGTTTTGACTATTAAAATAACAGCTTCCAGAGCCAATTTACAATCTAAAACAATTCACAAAGCACCAGTGCTTTGTACCATAAAAATAGATGCCAGAGATAATTGGGCAAGGTGGTGTCATGTCACATGTGTGCAGTTCATTAATTAACTGCTTGAAACTGCTATAAAATAATAGCCATGTCATCAAGATGAAACTACAAAAGTGCAAATAAAATAAAAGTGCACCAAGAAAGAAAACAGAGCAGCTGTTATTAAAATATCCTCAAGTTACTACTCATTTTTAAAACTCACTTCTCTGGTCTTTTTGATGCTAAACCTGAACCTAAACTGGTACCCCAAAGACCTTTAGTTTATATTGCTTCTGGCAAGGCCTGTCTCCTCTGTGCAGAATGCAGAATCAATTTGAATTTACACTATCATGTTTTAAGTGCACAGTGATCCTGACCCACAACTGTGCCAAGTTTGCACTTGCAGATAATGAAAGTTGTGCCAGAAAGTTGATAGACAATACTCTCCAACTATGACAGAGAAGTCAGGGAGTTTATTCTGTTGAGGTTCTTTCCCCACGGCCAGTTTTGCTTATTGCAAAGCAGTTGCAAAATTTTCTTGCCTATAGGTTATTTTTATGTCACATTCTTCTAACTTTTAAATACCCCAAACAAGAGAATCCAAGATCTCCATAGCCTGTTTTGCACTCCTGATTCTGGATGGTGAAACCACTGAACCTACAGCAGC
>VWZG01009391.1:644831-708326 GCA_013396735.1 Grallaria varia | reverse complement strand
AAAAAAGAAAAAACAAACAAACAAAAAAACCCCACCAAACCTGGGTCTGTGCCTCTTACATTTCAGTACCCCACTCACATCCTGACATAATCCCTCTTTTTGTTAGCAAGGTTAATTGTTGATGCTGAACTTTGTACACCGAAATGCTGCCTCCCACTTCAAGAGTCTGTGTTTGTCAGGGTTAATCTTTGGTGGAATATTTATGGAAGTTTACCAGCTGCTTTAAAGAGAACAGCTGGAGTCAGAGTCTATGAAGAAGGCCTAATTTTTAATTAGCTTTCCTACATAATATAAACTTTTAAATATATTATAAACAGACATTAAAGACAGAATACGGTCAAATCCTGAGAGCTACACATGCTCATGAATTCAAAACTAGCACAGGGGTGGTTTTTAATTTTATAGCATAACTGACAGTGTTTAGGAGCAGAAGAACTCATTCAGAGCACCGAAGATTTTGGGTACAGGCACTGGTTTTGGTGCAGAGCATGCTGTGTCCAGGACTGCCCTAAGGAAGGAGCAGTGTGAAACTTCTCATCATAAGGACTTCTTGCAGTTGGTCATAAAGAGTAAATGCAGTGACACTGGTGAACTTGGCCAGTGTAAAACACTGCAAAGTAATATTATGAAGGAGGAATCAGCCCCCACCAGCCCACACAGTGATTTCTGATCTCAACTCCACATCATGTTTCTCATCGCCAGCATATTCTTACAAAATAGTGTCTGTCTAACTGAAGACTCGTAGCATGTATGAGTCTTTAAGTACAAAGAAAGCTAATTTTTTTTTAAATCACTATTAACTTGGATCATTTGGATTAACAGAAGTGAGATGAATCTACAGTGACACATGATGACCTGAGAGTGATTATGCAGTACATGTAAAAGAAAAGTAGATAAGTGGGTTGTTAGAATTATTAAATGTATTACTAAATGAGACCTGGTACTGTGTGATGAAAAGGAGAATATCTGGGTAAGCAACAATGATGAATTTCTCAGACTTATACCCTCCTTTAGCCTGTTTGATCTCTTTTTAGCTTTGCATTTAACTTTGCAAGTAATGCTTCATGAGGCAACCCATCAAACCATTATTGAATATTTTGAAGGGGAAAAAAAAGTACCCTTAATA
The DNA here is from genome assembly GCA_013396735.1 of Grallaria varia. NCBI lineage: Eukaryota > Metazoa > Chordata > Aves > Passeriformes > Formicariidae > Grallaria > Grallaria varia. The sequence continues at coordinate 707,200 of VWZG01009391.1, read as the reverse complement.
GGAGTGAGGGTTTTTCAATGATTGCTCATGAGCTTAAAGAGATGAAATATTTCCTTGTCAGTGCTTATTCCACACCTGACATTTCTCATATTTGATCAGTTAATGGTTATTGCCCACTATGCTACTTTAAAAGGTCAGGTAAAAAAAAGGGTTGTTAAGTCTCCTTCGATGAGAGACATACTGGGAAAACCTGTTCACATATATATGGATATATCCCTTTTGAGAGGCATAGATATCAATATTAGCACTTAACAAGAACATACTTAAGATAATAGTAGCAACATGTCTGGATGCTCTCCAAACAAAGATCTATGATGCAAGATACCACATGTAATACTTTGCTCTAACTCATTTGAGTTATATTAAGATCCTAAATTCTTTTGACCTCATTCACTACACAGAGGCTGTTTGGCCCAGACTATTTCTAACAAAAGTAGAGAAGAAAAGGCTTTCCCAAAATGACAGAAATTTTCCCAAGAAGCAGTTGTTAAATATATTTGATGCTTTTCCTGTTGTAAAGGAAAAACACAGAGATTTGACCATTCAAGAATATTAACGTAGAACATGTATTTTTTTTCTGGAAAATGTTAGACCATTTTTAGGAAAGGAATATGCAGGTGATTTCTCATACAAAAATGGATATGGCTTTGAGGGATATTTTTCATTCTTGTTGGCAGTTGTTCCTCTGTATGCTGCATTTTGTTCTAAAATGAACACAATGTATGTATTTTAAACAATTACTTTGGCATACATGCAGATATACTAAGTTATTCAGAGTTCTCAAATCTATACAATTGCTGAGAGCCATTTTGTCCCAGTAGCTTCTTCCCAAAGCCTCAGGACAGAAAATAAACAAAAATTGTGGAACTAAGTAAGCAGGCACATTAACTCTCCCAGTTCAATTGCTTTCCATGCAAGTCATCTCTCATATTCATTTATAATCTAGAAATTTCCATTCACAGATACATTCCTATTTATTGGTTAAAGAACTTTTCAGTGGTGTCACAGATCTGACAGAAAAGCATTTTGCTATCACCACCAACTTTTTCACCATTTTTTAAGTAGCCATAATTGACTAGATTTCCTTGTGGTTTTGGCAGAATAGCTGTCCCAGTCTGGGTCTGGAAGACCCAGCATTGCTGTTTATAATTGCTTCAGAATAGGCTTAAATCAGCTGTGAAATAAAGACTGAAGCAATTATCAAAATACCAAAACAGTGATGTTGAATATCAGCTGTGAACAAGAAATTGTTGCACGTGTTGATCAGTTAGGTGAAGCAGCAGAGATTTTTGTGGAGCACAGGGCAGGATACCCCATGTTGCTCTCTGATGTCAATGATGAGTTTTTCAGCAATCACAGTCTTTGTGGATCCCATCAGATCCCTCCTGTGCACGTCTCTCCCTGGTGCCCTTTCCAGAAGGAGGTTTCACTTGATTACCTTCCTTTGAAGCCCATTTCATCCACAGGGGTCACTGTTAAATGTTGGCTTCATATGAGAAACTCCCTTGTGTTGTTGCTGTTGTTATTCCCTTGATCTTGAGTATAGTGACTTAAATGATTCTAAAGTGTGCCTGCACTGCATGCTAAACTGGTTAGAGCATAACCCTCCTTGTATTTCGGAAGGTTTGACCCATGTAGGATCTTAACCTATATCTCCATCCGAAAAAAGTGTATAAGAAATGTAAAAACTTGAAAAATTTCAGTGAACCTGGAATTTTTACAGGGTATTTTGCAAGCTCTGCATGTATATTATGGGGTTTGTCTTGTAGTTCCCCAGCTGAGACAACAACTCCTTTAAACCGCAGACAGACCTCTGTTTTATAAGAATGAATAAAATGGTAAAGTCTCACACTGCATTGGAAGTTTTGCATGTTTGTCCTGCAACATACATATATATGGAAGAGACCCACTGCTAACCCCTAAGTCCTTCTGGAGAGAGCAAATGGTTATCATTTTGCATTATAAATATTAAGACAGTTGCTTTTTAGAAGCATATTTGAAGAAAAAATCCAAGAAGTCAATTTGTAGCATTAGCACAATTTTATTATACTTTGTTATTTCGTATCTTTTCATGATGTTTCCGCTCATCTATCTCCTTTCTCAACCAAATTGGTATAATTTTTCTAATCTCTTCTTATAAGAAATCTTTTTGCATTCCGTTTGTGTTACTTTTCGTACTATTTCCATTTTTAAAATTGGGTAACCAAAAGCAAATGTAACAGCGGAGGTAAGTACCTTCATTTTATAAACTGGCATGTGTAATGGTTTTAAGGTTCATACAGGATGTAAGTCACACATTTCTCCTTGTTCATTTTTCAAAATTCAGTCACTTCAGGACTTCAGATGTTCAGAAAAGTGCAGAGGTAATGGATTATCCCCAGCTGTACCAAAGGGCTTACTGAAAGATAGATAAATCATGACCAACAGTAACAGACTTGGTCTATCTGGCGTTCTTCTTTTTTTTTTTTTCTGATAAATTTGAATGGAGAATTTAGCAACTTAGAATATATGTTTAAATGATAAAAATAAAACACAACTCATATGAGGTTAAAAACATGAGATATCTAGTATACTTACTGGTTTATTTGAAATATATTCACCTGCAAGAGAAATTTTGCTTCCATTACCCCTATCAGTTTCTTTGGCAGATGTAGGACCTGACCCCTCTGCACAGCGAAGCACCGTAAAGGCACATGAACAAACAACCCCAGCCTGCCCCAACCCGCATCAACTCTTGTGCAGCTGACTACAGCTTTGAGAAAGAGACAGCATTTCAGAAATGGTTTCGTTTTCTGGTTAGCTCTTACTCACCCACAGGCAAGACATACTAACAAAGTGAAATTCTTTGATTCTGGCACTCAGCCCTTCACCAGGCATTTCTCATTTAAATATGTGGCGCTGCAAAGGGCCCTGACTGTAGACCACAGTCCAGGTACCAAACATGTTCACTTTACTGTAACACCTCAGCTTTGAAAATCAATGAACTTCCAACTTTTTCCATCTTTCTTTAAATCCTCCTCCAAACCTTCATACTACAATATACTCTGATGTCTCCTGAGAGGCAGCGTTTGAGCTGACAGGCCCTGGATTCACTAGCAGAACTTGCTTTCTGAACAGGGAATGAAGCAGAGGTTTTATTAAGTGCTCATTTTGTAACTGATCCTACGAGTGAGGTCATGAAGTCTGACCCAGGTCTTACTGAACCAAAGGTAAGGGGATTTTCCCCCTAAAAGATGTGTACAATGCATACGGCACAAGGTTCCCATAAATACTACTCATAATCAACATCATGTGAAATATGCTGAAGTTAAAAAGATTGGTTCATCAGTGAGCGAACGCAAAAGGTAATCAATATTAAAAGGGACATTTCACAGCAAAGTATTGTGATGTTTGCTCTGGCCCTGGATCTAGAGCCATGTACGCTATGATTGATTCTGTGCAGCAGGAATGTCTCACTTGTTTCTCTGTACCTCTTAACCATGCAGCCCACAGTCTAATTCCTAAGCAAAGGGTCCTCTTGACCAGACTTGCCTCTTTCTCTGTCTCTATAAATCTCTCACATACACAATATTCCTTAAACAATAAATAACCATCTGAAGCTTCGCCTCAGCCTCTGTAAATGTCTGTATTCGTTCACCTTATTGCTGTCCAGATTCTGTCTCAAGTTTCCCATGCTGCTTCTGTCAACTTTTCTTTACGATTTAAGCCCATACATCCCACTGGTACTATTCATCTTGGTTCACACAGAATTATGATCTCAGCATCACATTCTTCTTGCCCAGCTCTTTTTCTCCAATGCAAAGCCAAACAAGACAAAAATCCCTTTTCTTCTATTAGGATTGTGACTAATAACTGATACAACTGTTGGTGCTATACTTTCTTTCTGGAAAACACGAAGAAAGTGGGTGCTTGTCAAAGCTTTCGAGTAACAAGTTATCTGTTACACTTTCAAAAATAATCCTGATTTTCAGAAATACATCTTATTTTTAAGTAAGATGCTCTAAAAAATCCACTGGATAACTGACCAACACGAACTGGATAGGAGTATCACAGCTGGCTGAGTCCTCATGCCACATAAAGAGGAATGTATGGTGGCTATGGAAGTTTCTGATCTAGTCCAGAAGTTCAATCTTCTGCCTAGTTCAGATGAAATAAATATGCTCTGTGTTCATTATCTCATCCCTACTCATAGCTGAGTGCATCATCTCAAAAGGATGCCACATGTAAGCTTCTCACACTCTAGTTTATACAAACACAGTACAACAGGGCTGTCTGACATTAATTGGATCTGCCCAGTCCTCACATGGAGGCCAATTTGGCACAAAGAAAATTTGTGCATTTTTCATATGCAAGACTAGAATTCTACATCAAGTCGATACATGCAACATTCACTAATTAGCAGCTTCTGCATTGTCACCTCCAGGATGAAAGTTGCCAAGTGCCCACCCTCCTGTCTCAAATTACTCTTCGGCAGGCTGTGTTACAGGCAGCATAAAAACAACTCCCACTCTAAATTGCTCCAAGGTGACTTGTACCTAGAGCTCAGCAAAACTGCCAGTTCAGACCACAGGGAATCTCCATCTATGATGCCCTCATCACTTTTACCTTGCAGAATTTACTTTAAATTAAAACTGAAAGTGAATGAGAAATGCATATGAACTACATCTTAACTAGCCAGTTTTATTTTAAGCACAAAGTAATGGCACTGCAAAGAACAGAATTGGTGTAAAAAGGTTTCAGATTATTGCACTTTACATTAAAAAAATACCAAATAGAAAGAACAAAGCTAATTAGTTTGCAAAGAGAGAGGCATGTAAGTTGCTCAATAAACCCACTATGAAATAAAATTCACTTAGACCTTTCGACATACCATATCAAACAAAAGGCAAGAACTACAATAATTAGCAAGAGATTCAAAATATAGTGATATCATGTGTGCTATTAGTCCATCATTTCATATCTCTTCTCTCAATATTCGTTTTTTTCCCTCCACTGGTCTTATTAGGATGAGCCCTGAAAACCTCCCTGGAAAAAGAGGCATATACAAAATATTAGAAAAGACAAAAATGGGAGCAATATAAAGTTCATTGGTTTTTCTCCATTTTTTCACCTACTTGTGGGAGCAAAGAGATGCTACTTTTTATAATGACTCTATAGTAGCTACACAATGGTAAAGTAGCCTGTGATTGGCATTTTCATATATGATGGCCATCACTATTAAGTCACACAGAGATGCTACCACGAACTCAGACATGGCAGAAATAAACAGAAAGTTACACTTCCTCCCTTGTGTACACCAGTATCAAACACATTTCTTTCCTGTTAAGACAAAGCAAAAGCTGTGTAAGAATATACTCACAGGGCAGAGACTGCAGGCAGAAGTAAAGGGGAAAAAAGTTCAATACTTCAAAGGAAAATTCTATTTCATGAGTCAATACCTTATGTGGACATTTTTACCAGGCATTTTTTAATAAATTAACTTTTCTGACAAAGCTGGGGTGATTCCATCTATCTTCCTAATTTGTTATCAAAAGATGCTGTGTTCCAGCATATATTGTAATTTCTGTATCCTTTGGAAAAGAAAGAGCAAAACCAAAGAAATAGTCTTGATGGAAAAGAGGTTATATAAGTATACTAAAATATTAGTTTTTCTTTACCCAGAGATATTTCTAAGAAACTATAAATTAATTTCAAGGTAAATGGGTTTATGCAAAATAGAAGAGAAGATTCCTCCACTACAGAGGATATTATGCTGATCACTGAAGTGTCTCTTCTTTGACATGCTTATCCTTATGTAGTACATCAACATAGTGCAGGTAAGTATTTTGCAAGTATTAAAAATAACTGTCATTTTACCATTTTACTCAATTAATATGATTTCTTTTTAATTTCTCAATATTCTAAGTGTAGTAAAACTCTTAACATTTTTTAAAATCACTTAATAAGATTATTAATAGCAGGATTAGAAAAAAAATAGGTAGATTAGCAACAAACCTTTAAAACTATCTTTTAAAACACCTTAAAATACAGCATTCCAAAAGCACTGCTTTTACTAATAATTTATCTCAACCGAAAACAAAGAATCATACAGGATTGTGCTGGCAGTTTCTTTTCAGAACAAACTATCACGAAAGCCCAGATTGAAATTATTTTACCAAAAATAGTTTCTTAAAATATCTCAGCAAAAATCATAATGAAAATATTTCATCTTTCTCAGCAGACTTTTACTTCAAGGGCAATTCTGAAGGTTCATAAGCTTAAGATAGTTCACTTACAGACACGCCTTATCCTAATGAAGGTAAAATTAGCCCTGTTCAAAGTTTTAACTGAAAAGAATGTCTGTTGTTAACCTTACTCAAAGTTAGCCCTGTGCAGCTCTAATAAGACAAGCAAATGAGGACCTTGGGCTCTTTCATGATTACCACGGAAAGAGGATATTTTCCCCGAGGATTTCTACGGCTTTACCCTGACAACTGGACGAGGAAGGTGCTGTTAGCTGTGACCCACGTGTGCCTGTGACACACACCAGGGGGACCCGGGTGTTTTACTAATGTGTAAACTGATAAATATCTAGATATAGTTATCTACCCTACTCTCTTGCAATTCTCTAAATGCATTTTCAAATGTGTACCTTTGCATATGTATGTGTATTGTAACACTGCATACATAACAATAGCTCTGTTCTACTGATTCTGTTATTCAGAGAGGGAAAACTATTGACCAATTAGTTTATATTTTCATGTGGTGTATGAGTTACAGAGGAATGGACGGATAGGTGAGCAGGTAGATTAATGAATAGATGGACAAAATGTACATTTCTGTGTGACAATAAAATAATATTGAATTGTATTCTTAAAGAAAAAGTAGAAGAAATTGACTGGATATCACCTGTCTTCAATTAACAATAAAGAGCTTAAATTACATAATTTCTACAAATGTAGTGCAAATAATAATTAAAAGAATAAAGATAGTTAAACCTAAAAATCTCTATGATCTCATTTGATTAGAAGCTTTACAGACCTCAATTAATCCAGAATCATAGCTGTACTTTGCTCTACTACACTTTCAATCCTTACTGTTGCATGAAGGAACTTGAGTTTGATTTTCAGCACCTGACCCACCAAACTTCTCCCAGAGAGAAAGCCATTCCATCAATGTGGAAGAAATACAATAAAGCCAAGAAAGAAGATGGATGATCTGTCAAGCAATGAGAGTCTTTTCTCCTCTGGGAGAGTGTACCACTTCCACAGAACTCTGCATCCCTTCTTCAGGGAGGAGGTGTCTGGGTCACTTGTATCCAGTGTTATTTAATATAAAGAGTAATAATGGGTATTAATCTCATGTGATTAATGCATATGAAATTTCACATCATATTTATTAGGAGTGCAAATCATGAATTTCTAGCTTAATAAGAATGATTAATTGAATCAAGTGTTTAATTTCCTCTCTTCAAATCATATCTTGATGATTCATGAATTCCATAGCAAAGTCATTTACATTATCATATCATCAGGAAACACAGTTCTTGGAAAGATCACATTGGGAGGCTGAAGACTTAAATTTCAAAAGACCACATTTTGTTCAAACGCAGGGAACATGCAATGTGCAGAGTGAGCTGATCAAGACAAAACATTTGATCCTATCAGAAGAACAATACCACTTGCATTTTCTGCAGTGTGAAAGTAGAGGGCTTTTTCCAACCACTTTGACACTGCATTGAAATCTCCTTATTCTTGTGCTGTGCACACCACGAAGTTTAAAATGTTAAATAATATCTGAAACTGCCCTAGAAGCTCAAGTTAGCTTATTAAAGTTTTTTGTTTTGTTTTTTACCAACGTTTGAAAAACTTCTTTGTTTCACTAAGGGCAAATCTCTTGTGTTTTGTAATGTTGTTATTGAACAAGTTTAATGATTTGCTGAGGACCTCATCTAGCAGCATTACCAAACAACATGAGATTACAAACGTATGGTGATGTAGGCTCTTCTAGAATAAATGAAAATATTTTATTCAGCTACCAAGAAGGGTCTCCTGAGATCAAATTAGGAGCTAGCTGTGAAGGGAGATGTTTAGGCATGCTCTGGAATTATTTATCGGCATTTTCTGCTTGTGTGAGAATAAGCAGACATTAAGTTTAAATTAAACAAAGGAGAAAGAAAACAAGTTTTTTTAAGTAATTTGACTGCTAATGATATTTCTGAATTATTCTCAGTTTAATAGTTTAAGTAATTTGCAATGATAATAATGGCTCTGGCTAAAGCTCCAATAGTGTCAGTGCTATCCTTGCTGAAATGAACTTTCTCCAAGACCTTCATATGGACAAGTAATTGCAAATTCATGGTGGGCTTTGTTAATTACAAATTTGTTTTCTTCTTGACATTTCTTTTAATTTAATTTTATTTTATTGCATTCATTGAGAACTAGAGAAAAGGACTTAAAGTCCATTAAAAAAGAATAAATGTTTGGGCGTTTTATATTGCACTTGTTTATTTATAATGAGTCTGTACTTCCAAATAGAACAGAGGATGTTTAATTATTACTTTTTAACAATAATGTGTACTTTCCTCACACTCTTTCAAGATAAATATGTTTTAAATTCTTCTCACCCAGATAGAAAATGTTATTGTGATTTTTTTATTCAGGTGCTATAAGCTGGTTTGCAAAATATTTGGAAAACTGTGAAGGTGCTTAAATGGAATAATCAGGGAGCTAAACTTATGCCTTGTTAAGCTTGTAAGACAAATCAGAAGAGAGGACAGTTGGTCTCTAAAGGAAAATAATACTGTAATGTATATCACAGATACTCATCAGGGTGAAATACAACTCTATGAAAAATCTTTTTCTAATTAATTGCAATGAAAATTTCACCCCACACATATCCATAGCTAGTGTATACAGAGTACACAGCTACATCAGGGTCGTAGTTTACTGGTACTATCAGACACAACAGTAATAAAATTAAATTTGAGCTTCTTGGAGAATTTCCATTGTCATGATTTGTCCAGTCAAGATGTAGTTTAGGATTATGCCAACTCTAACAACCTGGACACATCTGGCCAGCCACAGCAAGCCCTATAGAGAGTCCCTGCGAGGCAGGTACAATTCCTTCTGCTACAAGAGTGTGAGATGATTTACCACTGCTCTCCTATCCTCTCCAGCCATGGATTAACACATGTTCATGTTATGCACCTTTGTTTCTACAGAAAAACTACTTCTGGATGTAACAGCTGTCCAAGTCTCGTAGAGATACACAATTTTGCTCATGCGTTAGGAACAGCAGTAGAGGATTTATCTCTCATATATGTAAATATTGCACGGTACAACAAGTGATTTGTTACACAGAATCTAAGCTTACTGCTATCTTGGTGCACTGTCTTTTCAGTTCTCGTCATGGATTAGAATGGGCCATGTGCTCCAACAGGACAAAGAGACTGTCCTCGCTCCTGAAAACTTGCAGTCTGACACTGGTCAAGCTATCAGAAAGACATAAGATTGCTCCAAAAAGCAACGTGCTCTCAGAAGCTGCAGCATCCTTCAGTGCCTTTCCTTAAGGCCTGAATTCAGCCATTATCAAATGTCCAGTGCTAACTTAAAACCATCTGAAAATGAAAGTATGTACTGGAAATACTGACAGTCTCACACACACTAATATAACAGAGTGAGCAGACGCCCACTGGTTCTTGAGCTCTCCAGTTTATGAGGGAGAAAAGGAGAAACATTTCTTGGCTCAGCATCTCCTCCTCTGCATTTCTGCCAAACAAAATGCTTGACAAGTGCAATTTTTCAGCACATGTTTAATGTGAGCATAATGTCACCATGTTTGGCATTAGCAAAAAAAAAAGTTACAGGGGGGGGAAAAAAAAGGTTGCAAAAAATGTTTTGGTTTCTTGCATGTCCTTGCCATTTTCTTCCTTCTCTCATTTCCTTTTCAGATTTCTGTGAAACAAACGCTGAATATTTCAGAAAAGTAAGGATCTTTTGTGGCTTCTGCCAGAAGTGCAGCGAGCTGGTAACATTCGTGGGCTGCAATGCAGGCATCTGCAGAACAAGGTCCGTCACAGCAGCACCTGGTGCTTCCACTCCTACAGCTCCAGCAGGGAGGGCAGGCATAGCCCTGAAAACTTCCTTCTGACCTCTACAGGTTGCCCTTGAAGCCACTAGACCACATCTACCATTAAGTGGCACATACTTTCAGGCCATGGGAACCTTTCATGCTGCTTCCCAAGTTGTTCTTTTTGCTGCACACAACTGACCTACTTTTGCCCTGTAGAACTGTCATTCTGGTACTTTTCACAAGCACCAGACAGGCATCTACATTACACACGTTTACATTTTCAACAAAGAAAAGGGAAAATCATATATCCAACTTCAAAATTAGAGGTGAAGCAATAACTTTTAAAACTACAAGCCCTGCACATGTGTAGGCTGCTCTACACTGTGGTTATGACTCATAAAACCTAGCTCAACCCTTTTATTTCAAATATTTCACTGTGATTAGAGAAGAAAATATGCATTATAAAATAACATGGTACGAAGTTTCTCTTCATGGAACCCATGACCATTATATCCAACTTCCTTGTGACAATAAGGAGCTCACATGAATACAAAGGTCATAAAGGACTTGGCTCAAAACCTCATGTTTCTGACTCCAGTGAGCATACATTTATTTTCCTTCCTACTCCCTGTGGGGAGAAGAGGAGGAAGAATCAACAACTACACCAAAAAAAAAAAAAAAAAAAGGCCAAAAAACCCCCCCAAAATCCTGGAAGATTAAGCCTCCTATACAAGATTTGCCTCTGTGCTATTCACTAAATCCTCCCTTCTCAAGGGGATGCTATGTACATTCCTACAAAGCATTTCTAGGAAACACACCATTTTCATTACCAGTGCAGATATTGGTGAATGTATTTAATGAACATTTTCCTTAGATGAGATACTGAATAAAGGAAAAAACTCTTGTGGAATCCACAATATATCTGGCTGGAATAACTTTTGTCTTGCCTTGTCCAGCATAAGCAACTCTCATTCTCTTCTCATTCTCTTTTAGCCAGCTGCCAAAAATTTGGTTGTCTCATTCTGTCTTCTCTCAACTTGACTGATATAACTTAATAAAACCTCCTTCACCAGCCTTCTCTGTTCCCCCATCACCCCATTCCTGGAAGTGTCTGTATAAAAGACCACTGATAAAATTATCTCCAGCTATTCTGATTCAATCATATCAAATCACCCCTTGAATCTTTTTCTCAATTTCCTTCTTATTTTTTTTAACAACATCAAATTCAAGATCATTTCCTGTTTGAAGTTCCACAAAACTTCATTATAAATCACACAATAAAGCTGTCTCTCCAGTTTCATTTCTGGATTTTTTTTACTCCTCCTTCATTCCTGTATGTTACAGCATTCTTTATTATATTCTCTAATGCCGCTTCTTGAGGCTACAATGAACCAATTCATGTTCTCCCCATACCCACCTGTTATCACCTTCTAATCCCCCCATAAAACTTCTTTTCTCACAGAAATTCCTATCTTGTTTTCCCTTAAAAATAATCTTGGCACACCTTCCATTATTAACACCTGTCTCTGTGAGGCTTGTCTCTAGGGCATAGGAGGGTTTCTCTATGCTCTATATATTTGCCATCATATGGAAATGATTGATGATAATAATTGTAGTTTTTACATACCTTACTTAACTGCTTTTCTGATGATGTTCTTAATCTGGTAACAATATAAATAAGACATGTCCTTCTCTATGGATTCATTACTGCAATACTCATTAAGAGTTTAACTCATTTGTTAGAAGCAGAGAGCTGTTTACAAGTTCTGTCACTGTGCAAAACAAAAGTATGGAATTATGCTCAAAAAGCTCCAGCTCACAGATAGATAGGAGACAGTTCCAGAAACATGGGTAACATATAACCCACAATTTCTAGGGGGACATTATTCCTAGAAGAGACCACAGATGGTTTCCAAAAAGTACCGGTTTCTGTATACTGTTAACACAAATAGTCCTTAGTACCTGCTGACATCAAGCCTCCTGTGAAACCAAGGGTTAGGATATTTAATTTTATCATGATGTGATCAATTTAAGTGAAAGAAGCCTGTTCCAGTTCTCAGCTCAGTCTGTAAATAGTATATAATATAATAGTATTAACTTTGTATTATTTCTCATCCATACTTGTTATTGTTTCCTTCCACAAATCACATTTTCCTATTAAAAGAAATTGCCTTTGCCTTCAAAACTACATGAAGGAATCTTAATTAAAAAAAAAAAAAAAGAAAAGAAAAAAAAGGAGGAAATTTTGGGAACTGTATTACAAATTTGAAGTACGGTTATTTTTACTGGTTGATTAGTCCCTTTTTCAACTGTATATTTTATTTCTTCATCTCTCCCTGTTTTGCTTTCACTGCCTCCTTTCATAAGAAAACATTTTCCCACAGGGATGCTTGGTGATCAAACGTGAGATATCTATAATCAAAACAAAGGTGGGAAGGAATTGTTCCTTTTTAATAACCTACCAGTCAAGATGCAGTGTGAAAAACTAGTGACCCAAGTGTTAATTCCTCAGGGGAAGAGTGCCTCTTTACCCTCTGCCCAGGGGGGACAGGGCAAAGCCTCATATCGGACAAACTGGAAACTTCGGGGCCCTGGAAGAGGAACAGGTGAAAATGTAAGTGATCATTATCTTCAGCCAGTAACGGGCAACCGGATGCACCTGAGACACATCAAAAAGTTATTCAGCAACACAGGGCTTCCCCCTTAGGGGTTGTCTTCAGCCAGAAGAAAGTGATATACAACTACATTTAACTCTGTTTTCACTCTGCAAAATTTACGATCTTTTACTTGTCTGTCAGGATAAGACCCAATAAATGAAGGGAACATTTTGGTGTTAGTCCTGCATAGATAGGTTTTTTTAAAAGCTGAGTTAACTAGGCACGGTCTGCACCTGAGATAGTTGCATCTCAACTATTGCACAACCCTTTCCTTATCTGATTCTCTACAAAAACATAAAAGGAAGGCCTTGGACTCTGCACTATGCAAACAGATGTCCCTGGTATTGTCGTTTAGGAGACTACACGTCTAATCTCCTGATTTTCTTACCTAGTCACTTCTTTTCTCCCTCCTCCCAAAGTTCTAAATCAAAACCAAAATCCTTTGACACAAAATTAGCATTTATATCAATTTAGTGTTCCAGAGTAAAAACACGGTCTACAGAGTTGCTGCACAACATATGCTGACAGAAAAATCCTATTGAAAGACGATAGCAATTAACAATAATTATCAATATTAAATTCCTTTGCCAGAGTGAAAGAATAGATTTCTCTTTGATAACGTGAGAAGAACAATATTCAAGTTGTGAGCACTATCCACTCCTTTAAGAGCTCTGAAACCGTAGGTTTTTTCCCCTGAGTTAATTTTAAAGGAATGCCTGACATTTTAATAAAACCCTCATCGTAAATTTTTATTTGGGGTTTTTTGGTGTTTTTTTCAGAAAAAGCAAAGCAGATTTATCCACATAAGTTACCACTGTGGTGAGCAAAAGTGGGCAGGTTTCCCAAGACAGCACCTGAAATCTGGTTTGCTCTGTGCTGACAGTGGGATGATACGAGAAGTACAATAAAAAGAGAAAGACTTAGCAAAATGACTTAACATGGACAGCTGCGACCTGTTTTTACTGAACCAGGCCCCAGTTTAAGAGAGATGTTGTCAGCACTGCTTGAAAGCCTGACCTAACATTCCAGTTGGAGTAAGAACTGGATGGGCTAAGTAGCTCATTGCTGCTCTTGGCTTGCTCTCCAATACATGGACTCCGTGATGAAAAACAAGATTGCAGGACTGTAAAACATCTCAAAAAGAAAACGTCGGTCAGTGGTACTAAGTCATACCAACACAAGCAAGAAAATGTAGAGAGCCAAAGAACGCTCCCAAGTCTAATTTTTTCATGTTTTGTGTGGGTATTGCCAGGTTCCCCAGTACAACAAAATGCTCTCTGAAGAGCCCTGGTGTGTCTTTGCCTCCTGGGGGGTGAGCTGAGGCAAACTCATACACTGAGCGTCCGGTTCTAGCAGCGCCAGAATTTAAGTACAGATGAACCTGTCACTCTCCTGTGAAGGAGCACTACAGGTTTAAGCCAAATACACTTGGTTTCTTTGGCTGGGTTTCAACAGATTCATAGGCCAATTTGCTACATGTAGTTTTCCAGCTCCAAGTCCACACAGATTTGAGTTTAAAAAAGATCAGCCAAACTAAGGTCAATCACTTGATTATGAGCCCATGCCTGTGTCTTTCACTTGGTAATTTTTGGTACTGACAACATGAGATGGACCCACTTGTCTTTCTGGAGCTTTTTATAATGTCTCTGGGATGTTCATTTTTCATTAGCTTTTGAAATAAGTCCAACAAAATAGTGCTGTCTCCCAGATTATTAGTCGCCAGTAATTATTCATACACATTTTTTTACAGCTGCAGTAGTTGCACATTGTCACTACCCTCCAACATCACTGACAAAATTTAATGGAACATCAAGAATTATTCTTTTATAGCTCAGGGAATACCAAGGCTTTGACTGCACAAGTGAGACTTTTCACCCAGAAACATAATGAGCATTAGGGAAAGGAAAACAGACAAACTCTTCACAGTTTTAACAAGAATCATTTTGAGCACTCTCTTCTGTTTTCATCCACCTGATTAGAGCAGGGAATATTCAGGAGCCAGCAGCACCTTCAAGAATCAGAAAGGGAAATTAAATTAGTGGTTTTGTCAGAGCAATGATAGTTACATTATTCCAATATAGCATGACAGTATCTAAAAGTCTCAACTAAGAATACGGCCCCATTTTGGTAGGCCTTGGAGAAAAACGTAATGGTTTACCCCCTTTTCATGCCTCAAAATATAAATGGGTAAACCAAACAGTATTTCAGAGAGGAGGCTCTTATTGCTATTTTATAAATAAAAGAATGAACCGTGGATAGAAAAAATGAGTTTCCCAAAGTCACAGGAAACCTGTGGCAAAGTGACTGAACATGCTTCCCCCAAGCCATGTGCCCTAAATAAAAAGCTATCCCTCTTTTTCAGGAAGCATGAATTTCAAGTCATGCCACTCCTGATGAAATATGTTCTGAAAAATTTTCAATTTACTGATACATTGGTAAACATATGATTCCTGTGGACAATCTTTGGGGTATTTTTGGAGATAATTAACCTTAAAAATAATAATTTTTTCACTACGGATATAATATATGCCATATTTGACTATGCATTGATAATTCAAAACAATGACATCAATGAAAGTAAAATACATTTCAATAATATTTAGTGCATCTGTAATTTATAAAGCTTTAAATGCAGATTTATAGGCAGTATGTTGTGCTGGTGAAATGTCTGCATAAAAATATGTGAACATTTGTGCTGTAACAACTCTGTCAAAAGAACATCATGGTGATCATTTGGCAACATGTATATGTTGTCTGATGAACTTTACTATAACTAATTATCACTGCTAATGAACATTTGATTAAATTAATTTTCTAAAATATACAAATGATTAAGTGACAATAGGAGAAGATTTATTGCACATATTGATAACAGTAAATTCTGTGTGACATTTTCCTGTGTTTAATATAATGAAATAGTGAAATTATAACCCTTTAGAAAAGAATTTCAAAAGAACCTTTTGGAAAGCTCTGTTCTATATACATATACCCAGGAGTCATTTGAATGAGCTCAAGATAACCACAGTTCTGACCCCTGCAATACATTCCTGTCACTATAAAATGCTGCAGAAGAATATTTGCAGAGCGAAAATAATACCAGAGTGGTGCATAGTAACAGGAGTTATTGCCTTCCGTTCAAATTCAGAGTTTAGTGTAAAAGAGCTTCATCCTTTTCAAAACACTAGTTGAAATACAAAACACTTGTCATATGTCCTTTCTTTCAGTATTTTTAAGTTGACCCTGTCCGTTGTACATTGCACTAGAGGTTTTGTTTCAGCAATGAATAGTAGTAGAACGTATTTTCACCGAAATTGGAATACATGGACATAAACAACTTGAAACAACTCTGTTATTTATCTCTTACATTACAACCATTAAAATACTGAACTAGTGCTGGAAATCAATTTGGTTTTGTTTCACAATATTGATCCTAAGTTTATACTAAGTAGGTTTTTTGGGTTATATTTCCATAGAGAAAATTAATTTGCTTTTATCACATAATGCACAAATGCTGCCTTGCCCTCCAAGACTGCCAGGGGAAGGAAGTCTCCTTCACTTTACTCATTGCAGCACAATTTCTGCCAGTTACAATGGTCACTATTGGAATGTGGTGGCAACACACTAACCCTAGAAGCCATCTCTTCAACACATGACTTTAAGTCAGCAAGGATCCCATAAAGTTCTGCCAGTGTGGCAGACATAAGGCATATTCAGGAACTGTCCCTGACATTTTCATGGTCATCTGATAGTGCACATCTCTTTTAATAGGCCAAATGGGTCAAAAGCTTTTGGGTGGAAGGTAGGAAAACATAGGCAGGAAGACATTGTGATCACATAAGCCACTGTTCCTGAGGAAATCAGGATAAAGTGTTTGGGTTTTTTCCCTGTGGTATCTGGACTGCATGTCAGATTTAATATATGAATATTGCTCCCTGTGTAGGACTCACTGTAGCTTAGCGTGCATGGCTGCTCAAGATAATAAACAGGCATAATCCTACACTTGGCTTTCAGCAATGCCAATAGCATCCTGTTATCTTGTTTGATGTTAGCAGTAATGTGAAATAAACTAAATTTCAGAAGTAAATCAATACTCATTTTGACAATAAATGAAAAATATTAATAACTGCATTTTAAATTTATGTACAAATGTAACCCTCAAGAGAATGTGGAGAAACAGTTACATTAACGTGACATATAGGACTGCACTTTCAATGTCAATCGTGTGTTTATCTTAATTTTAATTTGGTACTTCTGTAAGAATTTTGAACTTTCTTCATTAAAACATTCCAACTTATGTAAATGTAAAGTGTCTAGATACAGACTGGTTTTTATAATAAATGCATTTTTTCTTCTGATGAGTCTAAATCCCATGGAGAAAGAAATAAATCTATGAGTGTTTAATCATCAGCAGTTTTGCCACTTCACTAGGAATGTGACTCCCTCCTTAATTTATCACACAGCCATCAATACTTTGTACTTTTACAAGGGCTCCTTCCTAAAGTTTCTAAATCTTTTGCAACTATCAGCAATTTATGTTACCCTACTTTCATGAACTTAGTGCTTTACAATCTTTGCAGTAGAGGTTACAGAAAAGAGACACTAATTGTTAAACTGTTTGCTTTAAATTGCACAAGAAGATTGATGACAGAAAGAAGCAGAATTCAGATTTTGTGACATAGTTTAGCTGCCAGTCTGTTCTAAAATTATGATTCAGGAAGTATGAAAAAAACCCTGAACTTAATCAACAAGTAGATATGGATACTCCTTAAATATCCACCTCTAGTTTTTAACTGACCCTCTCTGGGTTTGTGCTGACTTCCTTTAGCTTTAAGATGAACTTCTGCTTCCTAATGATTTCATAATAACATCTGAGTAAGACCTGTAGTATTTCACTGTCAGTATGAAGAATCCTTCTACTCAGAAAAATGTGTGTGCACACGTGCGCATGTGTGTGTGTCACAAACTTTAAAGATTTTCCATCTGTCACATCATTAACAATTTACATAAACTCTACGATTGTTGGGAAAAGAACCCAGAAATTATTGAAATACTTTCCACCACTCACTTAGCTAAAGGATGCAAAAGCTATTGACATACTAACTGTGGATCAAGAGGGTTCTTGTAGTTATATCTCTAATTCTGTCCTCTTAAGCCTAGTAGGAGATTTGAATTAATCATACTGGCATCAATGATATAAACAGACAATTCATCTTGAATCATTCAATAATCTGCAGTAAATGATTAATACACTTTTAATCACAGAATACCTGGTATCCTTGCAGTCAATACTCCTCATGAGCCTAAAAAGATGCATTAGTGCAAGCTAAAGATCAGTTTCTGTTTTGTTAGATCCAACTATAAATGTCTTGGGTTTACTTGGGAAAGGAAATTTAATGACTGAATTTTTCAAATCCAGGGAGGAATGATTGTGTAATATTTTGTTGATTTTCTTCCAGCTAGATTTAATTGAATATAGAAAATGTATTGGTAGTTTTATTACTGGAATCTTTTTAGGTCTGTCATACCTAAACTAAATGAACTGTCTATGAATTCAGGTTGAGCATGGTATTGTTCTTTCTTTAGGGCATAACAACATTCTTTCAGGGAATTTTGGCAGTCATCCATCATCAATGCTCTTCTTGGGGGTTATCATGCACCATGGAGAAAGAGCCTGCCCTCTCCCTACCAATGATATTTGCCTTGAAGGAGTAAATGCCCCCTCCCCACAGCTCTAACTCTCTTTCTCTGACAAATCCGTAGTCCAGCAGGAAGTGGCAAGGTGCCTATCACTGCCCTTTTTGAATACCAGACCTCTGGGCATTTTAGCATGACACTATACCATGAGAAATGTAGGATGAGGCAGGAGACAATGTAACTGAAATGTCAAAGGTTTGAGTTCAATTTGGTTTGAAGGATGGCCAAAGGCTCAGATCACTTTTTATTTTAACCAAGCTATTCATAATATACATTGTCACTTTGTTGGTAATACAGCATGTTTCATTTGGCTGGTCTAAAGAGAAATGGTACCTATCCTAGGTGCAGGAAAACACTCTCTGTACTAGAAAGTAGGGGGGAAATATTTTTTTAACTAATCCTATATCCTTTCCTATCTCTGTTTAGTCCTGGTTAGACCACAACTATGCAAAGATATATTGTCTATCGGTCTTACTTTTTAGTGACAGCTTGCTTTCTTAAAAAGCCTTAGAGAAGCATATTGCGAGGGAAAACTTATGGACACCACGAACTGACCAATATCATCAAGGCAATGCCGTTCATTGTTGTGAAAACACCCCTTAAATAACCCAGATAGCACACACACCGCAAACCACCCTGCGACCGGTTAACACGAATAACACACAACTCTATTGGTGCAAAACAAAGTCCTTGTGACTTCTCTCTGTGGCCGATGTCTTTCAGTTCTTCTGCTGCAGTTTCTGCAAGTTTACATTCCTCTTCACTGTTGATCTCCACAGAGGCTTCCTACAAGCAGCTTCTCACTGCAGTCTTAAAGGTCTGGCAGCATAGCTGCATCTAAAGCACTGAGGTCGCTCACATGTCCATTTTCTGCAAGATGTTTTCCAACAGAAGCACATGTGTATTCTGATTTCTGCTGAACACTTCACTTTCGTTTTTCATGAGTCTTCTCTTCTTTAATCTCAAGTAAGTGACATCCCTGGCACGGTGGGTTCCATGAGTCAAGCTTCTCAGTGCTACCACAATACTGAAATAAATGTACATATTTTGCTCTCTGTTCTGGGAAATAGAGTCCGCTTGTCAGAGCATTCAGAGTTTTTTTCGTTTGAATGGGGATGTGAAACAAAACACCTTTTAAAGACATAGACTGTTGGATAGAAATGATTAAAATACACTTCTGATAAGTGAAACTGTTCACTTGATACAAAATTCTGTTTGTTCTTCCAATTAAAAAAAAGACAAACAATAAATTCCATTCCTGTTCATTGTGCCCACTACTATGCATTTTTATCCCTAGTATTTAACTAACATCCTGCAATTGGAATGGTCTCATTCCCAGACTTAGTCAGAGGAAAAATTTCCATTTGGAACAGCTGATAAATTACCAGGAAAGATATCCAGGTCCTTTTGTTCTTCCAATTATTTTCTCTCCAATATTTTCTCTCAGTATTTTCTCTCAAATCTGCCCTGCCTTGAAAATGTATTTCAAAGTTACATCATTGTGCAATGAGACTCTATTTGAACCTGGAATATGCCAAATTTTCCCCCATTGGTCGACATTAGGATTTTGTCTGGACAATAAAGGTGAGAGGACATGAAATAATGCAGAAATGCTCATATTACAGACACAATTCTGATATTCAATTACACTGAATAATAAAAATAAGATTTTTATTGCAGTACCCACAGTTATTCTCACAGTAGGAGTAGTCTATTCTCTTCAAATTATCTCCTCCAACTTATATGTTTAAAATAGTACAGTGGATTCCACCTCCTTGAAACTTAATCCTTGGTCAGATATTTTATTTGGTATCTAACACACCTGAATAAAATCTACATTAAATATCATTGTGATGTTCAGCTTGAGGTTAACATTTCTCAAACAGTGTAACTTGGCAGTGTCGCTAAGAAGTTATCCTACTGGCTGGACACAAGTGGAGCAAAGAGTGCTCGTGCAGCAGGCAGGACCCTCGGCTTCCCCTGCCGCCTGGAGGGCTGGGCAGTGCTCAGCCTGGCCCCGGGGAACCCCAGCGCTTCCTCAGCTCATGGCAGGGCTGGGAAGAGAACAAACATGACTACTGCATGGGGAGATTGCTCTTGGGGGTGCAAATTCAAGCCAAATGTTAGTGACATTAATTGTCAAATCCAGAATTACAGTTTCTTTTGGAGTCCCTGTGTCTTAAAAGAAAGTCAGGCAAAGCCAGGAAATTTTCCTGAGCATTATGAGTTTGTGCAGGCTTTGTCAGACAAGGTAACGCTGCTGCAGGACAAAGACTATCTGTAGATAATAGTTACTCCTGTGGACTCAGATCTTATTTTCTCTGTCTCTCACTCATATACAAGTGATTAAGAAGAAACTGCCTGCCTTCTTATTAGATTAACTTTCTGAAAACTATTTGATTTTCTTTAAATAAAAAATTTAAAACTAGGTTTCTAAGAATATGTGTTCAGCATATGTCTTTCCCTTATGTAGTGTAGAATACTATCCAGCTGAGCATTCGTCCCTGCTTGCAAGACTAGCACTGCTTTATATTCTCAGAGATCCACACAGAGATTTCAGAGACTTTTCCAAATCTTACTTGATTTATCACCATCTCATATAGCCTAGCACAGCTGAATACTAATATTCATGACAAACTCTGGAGTAGATACTTGTTCTACTTTGCTAAACTCTTGCAGTCTCAGTTCTTAATATTTTTATTAGCTTGAACAATTCCACTCTAAACTGCCAAACTCTTTCTCTAAGCACTTTGAGCACCCTCGTCACCTCTCCTCTCTTTCAAATGAACTGACATTGTCTGAAAAATGATAATTTTTTTTTGCTTCTGCAAAGTTTATTTCAATCAGTCCATCACAGTAGATTATTCGTTCTCCATATTCTTGTGTTGTGTTATTGTTGCTTTTTAACATCTTGAATACTAGTTTAGAACACAGAATAAATAGGTTTTATGATTATGGACTGTCATTCATCACTCCTTGATAATGATAAGCAATCCCTCAAGAATTATTGCCTAGTTCTGCTTTTTCCATCAAGACTGTACTTTCAGTAGTCATGGACTTATGCATTTGGTAGAATCAGAAGCATATCTTTAGTCACGGTCTCCAAGAAAATTAAACCAAACAGGCTCGTGAATTTCAGCCTAGTGTAAATATGCACATTTTACTTTACCAGTTTTCTAAGTGTTTCTAAAAGTCTTCTAAATGTTTGCAGCATCCAATTTATTCCTTTCTTAGCTTCACATTTCACATTTTCTTTGCTAAGAGGTATTGCTTTTTTCACTTTCCGCAATAAAATACATATAATAACCTTTGCTGGAACCTACCTTTTGATGACCCATTTCTTCTGAGCTCTCATTTATTTTCTGATTAGCTTAAGTGCCATCTGATCCCAAATTCATGGAACAAATGTAAAACCCCACTTGCAATGAGGACCCCAACAGGAAGTCTTTGTCCAAGCATTATTTTTTCTCACATGCTGCATTTTGAAGATGTCTTACCACACTTTAAGATTTTCACATGTGAAAGTACTGAAATGCAGAGGTGGGCTCTGCCTGGGTAATTTGGTATTCTTCCTCATATATACAGCATGCTTCATTTTACCTCCTGTATCTCATCACCTACACTTCTTTTTTAAATCTATTGAAGACCATTTCTGATAAGTGGTCTTGAATTTAAACCAAACCAGAGAAATAAAAACATTAGTGGTCTGCACAGTTCTGGACCTGGTCACCTACATCATAATCAAACTACTGACGTTTCTACTTACTAAATATTCCTGTTGCTTCCCTTCTTAAATAGCAATATATTGGAGAAAGTGTACTTCACACCTAAAGGGTGAATCTTAGCTCCTGCAGACACTTGTGCCACTGCCCAGAATGTAACCTGCAAAGAGACAAGCCCAGGCTTCAGAGCTATGGGGGAAGGAAACCCCAGAAGCAACCTGAACTCCAAGTTCTGCTGTGCTCCCACACCTGGGGTCTCCGTGGCTGATTTTTGCCTCTTAACAGTTATGAGGTGGCACAACAATCTTTCAAGAACTCAGTAAAAAGTTCAGTCTTTCTGGATTTAATGTGCAATGGGATGTTTTCAGAATTGTTTGTCTGTCTTATCTAAGGCAATAATCTCAGTATTTCATTCTTGGAGTCGAAATTTTTAGAGGGTTCTTTTTACATCTCAGTTCCCATTTTCCATCTATTGGTGAGTTCACATGTTTATGTTGGCTGAAGCAATATTATTCCGTCTGAGGAGGGAAACCATAGAAAATATTTGTATATTAAATGCCTGTAGCACTTAAAGAAGGCCCCTTCTATCAGCCACCCAAAGAGTCTACGTCTGTATACATCCATCTTTTGGGCATACACATGAAAGAGTGATTTTACAATAATATTTGGAGTAATTATACTCTGCCAAACTCAGAGGTGGTTTAAGCAGGTGTAATTCCATTGATTTTATTCATATTCACTTAATCATTTGTGGGTTTATTATACTTCATTCCCAAATTTAGTAATATGGGCACCAAAACGGAAGCCTGTTGTGCCTGTTCCGAAAGTGAAGCATGGCTGAGTGTCTGCCTCAGCCTGCCAGTGCACAGCACACAAACCCTGGCCCCCTGCTCGCTACCCCATGGCAGCTCTTCCTCCTGGGGGCAGTGACAAGTGGGGTAGCACGGATGAGTTGAAGTATAGAGTCTGTGAAACCTGTCCCCTGGCCTTCCATCTCTGGCTCCAGGAATTGAGAGGTACCTGAGATGTTGCATAATATGGGCTATACAGGGAAGGACATTTTCACTGCTAATTAAAACATTTGTTCTGTGGGTAGGTATCAGTCATTAGAAGCATACTGCTGTTACAAAGTGAGAGTGAAATGGAAGCAACTGACTGCTTTAGACATCAAAGGTATCAGAGGTTACTTTCTCATTGAGGAGCCAAGGTGTTCCTTAGGGAATTATCTCTGTGGATTAGGACCCATGTCAGTAATTGCCTACCCCCAGTGAAAAGAACAGGCTTTCAGAAGATAACTAATTTAAGAGGCAGAGGACACAGATGACTGGAAACCTGTGAAGATTCCTTAGAGTCCAGTTTTCCAGGACTGCCTTTCCTAGATTAACACTGGTCGCAAATGGGCATTTTCAGGAGCCATGTTATCACTTGTTTCTCTTTATACCCTCCCTTCATGCCCCTAAGATATATACATTAAAGTGGCAATGCTGAGGAGAAAGCTGCATCCAGAAGGCCACTGAAATACAGCAGAAAACAAAGGAAAATAACAATTTTAGGATATAGTTGCTTTTCATTGGATAACAACCTGAAGGGAACAGGCTGCTGTGAAATATCTTCAAGTCTACTGATCACAAAAGGCAATCTATCATAAACTCGGTAAGCCTATCTGTTTAAATACTTTTTAAAGCAATGTTGATGACTTGCTAGAAACAAACTGAGCTAATTCTTTTTAAATACAATCAAATGGCAAGTAATTACACAAACTGTGATTAAGAAATTGCTGGTAATCTCCAGAACACAAGAAGTAATGGATGGAAGTGTTTCCAACAATTTTTAAAGGTGTGATTTTTCTCTGTTTCATTCCAGTGGTTTCATTTCTTAATTGGCCTTTCTGCCAAGAGTGTTACCCCTGCTTCTTCAACAGGATTCAGTCCTCTCCTGTGTTCTGTGGTCATGCACCCAAAATACATGGTCCTGTGAGCCTACACATACTGATTCACATATGTTATGATTACCCAGAGCAGAGTTAAGGTCCTTTTCAGGTGTTCATTCCGATGCATCTCAGCAAATCCTCCTTGCTTTTGAAAGGACCTTACAGGTCTGTTTCGTGTAGTTTTCTCTGATTACACAAATAACTTCCTTTACATGACCTATTTTAAAGCTAGCCATGTAGAAAAGCAAATGGCAAATAAAGATTATTTCATATCTAATGCCTCCATAAATGTGTGTACCTCTGATATAAAGAGCTGGGTTCTAATTTACTAGAAAGCAGAGGCTTGATCGTGGTGCTATGTTGGGCCGTGTGCCAACCCACAATTTACCATTGGCCTGTACTAATGATTTGTGAGGTAACAAAGTACACTAGTTCAAAATTTCATGGGAGCTATAAGGACCTTGCCGGGACAAAAGATTTCTGTAATTCTTAATCATCATTCTTTCATGGTTACATCCAAGATCAATATTGTTTTTCTCATTATTAAGAGAAAAAAAAAACTGAAATAAAAAAATAATGCTCAGTCTTAAGCTATAGTGCCACGTTGTTCTTGGCACTGTGTCATACTGAAAATTATTTTTAAAAATCTGGGCAATTTGTAAAGTGCATTCTAACATGCAACATGACATGTATATATATATATACATATATATATATATACACACTATACTTTATGTCTACACAGATATAATTTTACTTTGATGAGATAAGCAGACCTTTCCACAAGAACTCTTTATATGCTGCACATAATGCAATTTCTGCTGTACAAGTGGTACTTGCTTCAGAGAGCTTTAAGAAGATGTGATGTTTTAAGGAGGGCAATTTACATTAAACTGCTCATCACCAAGGTTCAAAATCTGATGGACAAAACTATATAGACGAGAATGGATTTTCAACAAGTCAGTAGCATTTCATATGTGGCTAAGAATAGTACTTTGACCCAGTTTTGTATCCAATTTTCATGCAAACAGGCATAAAATCACCACGCAGAGTCTTATATACTTATCCTGAGGAGAAGGAAAAAAAAAAAAAAAGTAAGGACGAATGCATGTGATAAACTGCGATAAATTAGAGCTTTTATCCCCCCTGCTATATCAACAAGCCAGGAGCTATTTATTCAGCTGTTTGAACCTGGCAGAAATTGTCTTACAGTTTGGAAGAAAACGTGCTAATACTCTTTTTGTGTGGAATCTTACAAGGATAATTTCATTTGCTGTCTACCTTTTTTTAGCTTGTGATCCTCATAGCACATACTGACTGGAGATGCCGAGAAAATGCAGACTAGTTGCACATTAGAAACAACAAATTAATGTAGTGTCACTGATACAATCTTTAAGATGTCCCAGATGAGGACACTTTGCTCTGCCTCCTCCTCAGACTGCTGGAAATGGATAAACCACGACAGTCATTCTGAGTTGAGGTCATTCTGAGACACCCATTCCCCCTGGACTGGATCCCCTCTCGCAGTGGGTGCCTTCCATTCCCCACTGGGCTGTGCAGGTAAGCTCCCAGACAATGGCACAAAAAGGGTTGCTACTGCACAACACCTAGTTTAACTAATAGGTTCAAAGTTTGTTAAGTTGTGATTAACCATGTAAAATCTAATACATTATAAATGTATTATTGCAGATTTTGCTGTCAAAAATAGATTAAATTGAAATGCATTAACTTAAAATACATTAAACAAAACTGAAAAATTATAAAAATAGTTACTACTCATGTTCTCAAAAAAAAGAAAAACCGGTCTGAAGCAGCAGAAATTGAATTTATTACTTTTGGGGAAAGAAATTTGTGTGGCAGTTCGGTTACAAGATAGCTTTAAAGTGGACATAGGTTCAGAATGTAGCAGATCTTGTGGGTCTAGTATAAATCAAGAATTACTGAGTTGTGAAGCCAGAATTTGTGAGATTGGAATGAGGTATGGGTACTGTGAACCTGCATTTTTTAATGATGCAATAGGCCAACTTATTTAAATCCCTATCCGGGCTCAAGGTCTTCTTCTGAATTCTGAGTCATGTGACCTTAGTAACTGTTTTCTGTAAATTTGTTAATAAGTCTTTTGTTCTTATTCTTTTGGGGGGTTGATAGGAAGAGGGGGAAAAGGGTGTGAAATGCTGTTATAAACAAAAAAATTTAGACAGAAGAGAAAATTACATACATTTATTGTTTTTTATTCATATATAAAGTGTCAAGATAATTTTTTCCCACTCTGTCTTGCTGGCAAGAAGAGAGATTAGACTCCACAATTGGGTTACAAGTATAAGTTCAATGAATCATGATCACAAATTCTTAATTGTAGTTTAATCATTAGATTTTAACAAGTTAATAGAAAGTTACTTTTCAAAGAAATTTTATTTACAGGTAATCTTGAATCTATGTATGAAACACAATGAAGGAATGAAAATTATCCATATGGGACTTAAGGAGAACATGGTGTCTTTTCTAAGACTAACCTACTAAAAGAAATCTTTTTTATATATATTACATGAGCTGCCAGACTAAGATTTATATAGGTTGTATATATTTATGCCTTATATAAATTGCCAGATGAGGTTCTGCCATTTTTCTTTGTGCTTCTTAGTACAAAAAGGAAAAAGTAATCTAGGAAGAACTATCAATAAAGAGCACAGACCCTTATTATAGGGTAAACCTTTCATGCTATTTCTAGCCATTCCCTGATCAGCATGATTGGTTGCTTTTGTCCATTTTAAGCCACAGAAGTTCCCAGCTCTATTGACAATATGTGGAAAACCTAACACAACAAATGGTCTAAACTACTTCTGACCAACGCACAGATAAGCCTTACCAGCCTTGTTTGCTGGGGCGATGAATGTCATTGTCTAGATTGGTGCTGTCCTGAAATTGTAGCCCATTTCAACAGTCTGTCTAACAGTGTCATTAGCTGAGAAAATCCTAGAGTGTCCACACTTTCAGTATACAAATATCAGACACTACTTCTAATGCACTTCTAGCAAGATTCAGAACAATTTCTGAACTTCAAATGTTCATAGAAAAATTAAAAAAAAAAAAGGCAACACCATGCTCTCTGTGTTAATACTTGTCCATTTGTCCATTGGTAGATCTGTAACTGTGTTCACTATACCCAGTATGGATAGGAGCCAATGAAAAATTCAGATCAAATCCCCTCTGATATTGAAAAATTGTGGTGTCTTCCCTGAGAAAGAGACAGAACTGTCTCCCCAAGGCGGATGGCTCTGTTGGTTCAGCAGCTCAAGAAAAATGAAAATCCTATTCTTGATGGCAGAGAGAGCAGGAGCCAGATCCAGACAGAAAAATCCTCCTAAACAGAAAGTCTTCAGAAATTAAAAAATGTGGGAACTCCTCAAACGGTCAAAAAGCAAACCATTGCAATGGATCTTTAGCTGATCCAAACCTAGGCTTCTTTTGTAATTCACACATTGTCTAGAAATAAGCTGTATACGACAAGAAATTGAAGAGTAAAAGCAACTTTGTGCTTTTTACAAATATGCTCCAAGATAAAAAAAAAAAAAAAAAAAACCAACATACAAATAGATTGCAAAATGCATTTAAGTTCAGAAGATGCAGACTTCCAGAGAGACATGCAGATTGAGACTTGTAAAATAAAAGTACTTTTCTTGGGTAATTATCTTAACTGGTTCCTTCTTTTTTTTTTTTATTTTTTTAGATCAACTCATTCCTTCTTGGGGGGGGGATTTTTATTTCTTTATCATGGAGCTGAAAAATTCCTTTTTAGAAAACAAAGCTTTTATATTTAATACAGTTTTGTGAATTTGCATTTCTAGGCCAAGATATAGGTTATGTTCTTCTTTTGCCTGGTTTCTCGATTGCCTACAAAAATGTATTACAGGGCCAATGAAGCAAAAGTTTGGGAATCACCACTGAAAGATGCAAGACATATACAAAAATTTAAGTTCAGCCACCTTCACTTTTCCTGAAGTTTTAAAGGTTAAATTTTGTTTGATGAATGAAAGTTATTAAGAGGAGGCTGCCTTTTTCCTGAGACACCAAACCACCAACTTCAGCTATTAAAACTATACCTATCAAAAAACTCTGACTCATTTCCTCATCAGTTTGAGCATTGTTGCCTATTCACTGTTTGTTTAGCCGAGTATAAAGACTATTGGAAAGTGCTTTGGCTTCTGTCATTTTATTTAGAGTTTCTCACCACAGCCCACCAAAACCTTCTCTTTCCAGCAAAACTAGTTTATCATTCTAACCAAACTGGGCATTCTCCCACATTGCGGGTTATGTGGTGCACTTGCTACCACAAAATGCCTTGGGTGCCAGGGTGAGAAAAGGGTTGGTCAGGTTTTTAGTGAGAAGGCATTTTTGCGTTCATTTAAACTGAAATCCTTTAGGGATTTTAGAGGCAGGCAATATAAAAAAACTTGCGTGATTGCCTAAATATATTTGGACAAAGATTAAAAGAAGGCCATTTTGTTTTGCAATGATTATTATAATTCTAATTTTTAAATCAGATAATGTCAAACTGTGGTTTACAAATCACAAATTACAGCAGAGACTCCTACCTCACTTTCTCTTTGCATCTTCAGATACCACTCTAACTTGTCTCACTCATCACAGTACCTGTGAGTCTTCATTACATTTTTAAACAAAAATAAATTAGTTTCACAGAACTCAGTTTAGGTAACGAAAAGGTTTCCAGAGTCCCGTATTAATAATCACAATAATTGATGACAAGAGTAGTATTTCTGTTCTCATGAAATTTCTGATAAAAAAAAAAAAAGCAATACATTCTACAGACCTGTTTTTAAAAGCTATGAGAAAAAAATAGACAGTGTAAATGAAATGTTAAATCCTTTTAATCTTTCAACAGACTACTATAAAGGATACTGTTTCCTAAAATATGCATATTGTCATGATATGTATTGAAGTCCATTATTCATGAGGTAACAATGGTATTTTCCTTGCTGCATGTATTTAAACTTCTCTGGGGATACGTGTTTCGTTCCAAGTATGACCACAGATTTTATATTAATAAAAGGGACTTAGCTTTGTCTATCTATCTTCCCCATCATTTAAATTTTCCTTCCACTGGTATCCATTTAACCACTTCATGCTTTCAAAGCTTAAAGTATGTCTCCTTTCGTTCTATTTACAGGATTCTATGTCTTAGACCAGAAAAGTGTAATGGAAATCCAACCTCCCATTTACATTTAATATAAATGCTATTTTCTAGAGCAAAAATAGATTATTTGCCCATCATTATGAGAGCCTTGATCTAATGAAATATACATATGCATACAAAGGAAGATGGAAATTCAGCACAGCTGAATACCTTCAAGTTGAAAAGCAAAAGTTTTTTGTAAAATCTCTGGCTTCAGCTGAGATGGATGTGTCAGGATTAAAGATAAAAGGATAAAATCCTTGAAGTACGTTAGTAGTTCTACTGATTCAAGTGGCAACTTGCAGAGCTGGTTTTCATTCAACAGAATCCTTGGTCTCATTCTGATTTTGCTAATCATTTACTCTAAGATTATAGAAATATCAGATTCCCTGTATACCAGTGAGAAAAAACAAATAATTTTGTTTTTAACAATGTTTTTACAAGGCGCAATTAATTACAGACAGATTCTGACAATGTATTTAGTAGCCCCAAAGAGTTTATTGAGCACTTTCAGTGATCCCTTGTAGGAAAAGGTGTTATTAGCATTAGGAAAAGTGGCTCGATTGATTCCTGCGTTTAGTAGATCATTTGAAATCCCCAGGTGCTAGATAAATGCAAAGTTATGTGTCATGTGTAACTCGTATGGACTATGAGAAAATAATTATCATGCAAAGGAGTTCACTAGCATGCACCCTGCTTCCCATTGACTTCATTAAGTCCCTGTGTGGGAGCAAGAGGCTGTAATTTGCAGATCCCTCTGAAGAACTAGGTCTTTACAAGGTAATCTCAGCATACATCATGTTTTCACCAATGAGTTTGATGGAACATAAAACAAAATTGTGGTGACAAGCAAATCCATCAATGGCACACCCAGTAGATTCCAATTAAGTTAATTAGAGTAGACTTTCTAATGAGTAGAATGTCAAACACTGGATCCATGCCCAATGCTAATCATTCATTCATTTTGCTGCTGGTTCTAATTCACATTATGCCAAGGAGGTTTCATGCATTCTGACACCAAACTATGAGCAAAGTGTTTCTGCTTTAGAAATATAAGTGCCAGCACAAGTTTGACATACTAATTAAATGTGCCAGGATGTAAGATATATTGCTAAGTGTTATTCTATCCCTATAAATGAAGGCATCAGCCAAAGCACAGAAAGGATATAAAGCAAAATTTATAATTCCACAGCATAACCAAGACAGTGACAGCAACTACCCTGTCAGTCTGAAAAGTCTACTGAAGTGGCATTGAAATAATAAGGAAAAACCTTGGAAGCAGACCTATTACACTAAGAGAGTACTTGAGTAGCAGAGAGTATCTGAGTATAGTGAAGCCATGGAGTGATAACTACATGAATACTAGCCTGATATTCAGCTAAATGCTTTGTTTATGATCTCAGAACAAGAGTTCCAGAAAGATCCAGTCCATAAATACAGACTGCTTATATTCAGGGGAATATTCACCTGCACCAGTAGCTTTAAGACATAAAAAGTTAGCTGCCATCTGCTAATAATTAAGCATGCTTGAGCTTATTTTGTGTTAGCTTCAACAACTGATGAGGATAGATGTGCAGTCGGGCACCCAGCTGTGCACTGGAGAAGCAGCAGCACAGACACACATCCATCTCTTCTGATGGTTCAGCTACATGGACAGGAGCCTTCCCCAAGGCTGGAAGAGGGTAGATGGCAGCAAAATTCCAGTTCACTGCAAGCGCTCTATCCAAATTCTAATCTCTCAAGTTCACTTTCTATATTTGCCACCTATTTACTGCATGGCAACTAACCACATTTTTCAGATCAGATGCAGAAGATTATGCCTTCAAATCCACTCAGGATACCAGGATGTACAGGGGATGACATCTTCAATATGGTGTGAAGGAAAGTAAGTCAGTGTTTCCACAGCCTTGCAAGATTGGTTGGTATTGATTTGATTCTCCTACATAGCTTTTTGGTAGCCCAACCTGTTAACACTGAATTAGAGAAACAGTTCTAACTTGAGCAGTATATAAATGATCTATACTTTGTGTGTCTTCTCGTATGGAAGGAAACTGAAGCTAAATTTTCTGTCAAGTTTACAACAGAGAGAAGTCATAGTCTTTAGTTACTCTGGAGATGCTCTTGATCAATTGTGTTCATAGAGCTCTGGTTCCTCATCTTCTGCCCTCTTGTGTGCTGATATTAACAGTAAGATGGAAAGTGAAGCAAAGACTGCTCTGAGTAAGGTGATATCCCAAAACACTGTAACTTCAGCAATGTCTAAATATTTATTAGACACAAGACCTAACAGGATAAATTCCTAGTACCAGCTGTGTAATTTTCTTTAATTTAAGAAAAAGAAAAGTGTTTTAAAAGGTATTTAAATCCCTTGGGGTGTTTCAAATTGTAATGCCTTTTTAAACTTATGTTTAATATATAAATCATTTTATAGTGAATGAGAATGACTGCACTCTGTCTAAATTTATGGGTGGATTAATTGATTTGTATAAAATAAAAATCTGTCTGAACCACAAATGGTGCCTTTTTCAGGTTTGTCTACTTTTTATATGTTTATTTAACTTGGACAATATTTCATACTGGTAAAAAAATACCCTTAACCTCTTGACTTCATAATCAAAAAGACAGATGCTTTAATGAGATCACTAACTAAAAAGTGCACAAGCAAATTTTTTGAAGGATATTAGAGGAATACTAAAAGCGATAAACAGACCTTGAAATGTTTTAATTCATAAAACAGGGAAGGAAGTTAATTTCTAGACAGTTTTTAATTTTACTGGTTTTTAGCCACAATAATTCATTGTTTTCTTTTAGCTTTTCAAACTTTTCTTTTAAACATAGTTTTTAACAGGAAAAAGGAGAAGAACAGTAAAAAGGAATCTTTCCTACTTTACGAGAAAGGTAAGAGTTAAAAAATCTTGTTCTATATTAATAATGACAGCAGTGGAATATTACAAAAGAATTCTCTATCTCTGTATTTGAAATATAAAGACAGAAAATCAGGAGGGCAAATATTTCATGAGATTTCAAACTTCTGTTGTGATAGACACCTTTGGGAAATGTTTCCAGACTTTTTAGGCCCTTTTGCTGTTCATTTACTGCTGCCTCAAAGATTATGTATAACATAGGACTCTGATCTGTAACTTACAGCTCTGACGTAAATGATGCTACTCAGTCACTGCAAAGCCACAAATAGTCAGGAATCAGCTGAACAGGCATTCAGTTCATCTGAACTCATAAAAGCCAATTTTGAATAGCAGGCACAGTGCCCTCCTGCTGAAGGCCAAATTCTCACTGATGCAGCAAATGCATGAAGTGCAGCAGCACTGCTGAAGGAGAAGACCACCAGCTTTCCCACATCCACTGCTGCAGCTTTGCAGCGTGTTACAGGTACAGACGACCACACACTCCTCTTTCTTTCATGCCACATACTGGGAAGCTCAGGGTTCACACAGCTGCAGGCCTGGCACAGGATGGTAAAGAAATGGGAAGAAACAGAAAAGTTTCTTGGGTTTCTTCTCACCCATAATACAGATTCATCCTTCAGACTTGAAATGGCTCCTCCTCACTTGTGATTCTCTGAACTTCAGTTCTGCTGGGACTCCGAGAAGTGTGATGAATTACAAGCATCATTGCAGAGGGACAAATGTCCTACTGATTTATTTATTTATTTGTCTGCTTTATGTATGTACTAACAAGGAGCATAGGTTATGTTTTGGCTTTTCCTTTCTTTTTATGTTCTTAGATATTAATAAATAATTTTTTATATCTCATGTTATTTAAAAGAATACTTTAATAATACTGAATAGGAATAATTAAAAGCAAACGCCATTCCCTTTTATTTTACAAAGACTGAAAGATAAATATACCACTCAAAAAATTTGGTTCAAAAGTTTTGGCAAATGAAGGATTAAATTGGTGGTTGTTTAGGTGTTACATCTGTTGCATATAATTTACACTTACTGACTCGGATGCATCATACAGTGATCTCCATTTAGATGTCCAAATACCATTGCAACCTGAAAAGTTCATCTTTTCATGGTCTTTGCATGGAGTCTAGAACTTTGGGAAACATTTCAATGATCAGGTCAACAGTCTTACCAGATAAATTCAGAAGTTAATACACTCTGCTAAGAAGTCATGCTTCTTCAGAAACTGCTTATAATAGACATATCAAATACATTGGATGCTTTGTAATACATGCAAGGATCAGTAGGTCACATTAAATAAAAGTAGATTTAGTAAAATTGTGTAGCCTACACTGCATCATAAATTATTAAAATTAATGAACCTGATCCCCTCTGCAGATTACTCCATGGCTGACACCGGTATAATTTCATTGATATTAATGATTCACTTCCAGTTTCACAGTGATGTAAAGCTGGAATAATAGCATGATGATTCAGGTCTAATACTGTTAAATTAGCTGCACCATTTACATTAACAGATGGCAGGCAAATATGTCTTCCTTCGTTCACTCAACCCAGGTGATTAGGGAGTTCTTTTTTCTGTCCACTATTATATGGCATATTAATCTATACATTTCATATACACCTGTATAACAGCTTTTGGTTCCCGATATTCAGAACTGTAATTTCAGTATGGTGAGAAGAACTAGAGATTGAAGGTTGGTAAGGAGGTTGTGTCAGAAATGGAATGAAAGTTGTAACCTAAGCTGTGTATTGCACACACCTCTGCTGTCTCTGGGCCATCTTCCTTCCCTAGTGGAAGCCTTTGGTTGCACATATTGTTAATGAACTGACCAGCCTTTCCCTGGGCTATTGCACCCTGTGGGATAGTTTTAAGGCTCTGACACTAGATGGAACAAGCCCATTTGACAGGGCTTGATGGAGGTTTTCCTCTAGGCCAAATGGAATAAACAGATTTACCTCTATATGTAGCTGTCAGAGTGCACTAATGTTTAAGCTATTACACAAGGTAAACCTAATTGAATCACTGCAATATTCTTCTAACTTTTTGTTTGTTTGTTTGTTTTTTGCTTAAATACAGACAAGTAATGTATTTGATTTCGAAAATTTAAATAAGAAAGAAATACGATGCTTATGCCTCTGTTACTTGTCCACATCATAGGTGTTCAACATGCCTAAAAATTGATTTTATAAGCAAAACCCCTTCTGACTAAATAGCTTTTAATGTGACATATAGCTTTGATTTTGACACACTCCAGTTCTTTGAGGTTGCACTATTTTTAAGGAAGACAATAGCTTTAAACAAATACTGTTACCCCAAAGAATTTTATTCTTATCCTTGTTATTTCATTAACAAATATTAGAGTAGGATGGAGAAAAACCTTTATATTGTAAATACTAAAACAGCTTCACAGCCCAAATTAGAAACATGGCTAGTCTGAAATACATTTCTCAACATATAAACATTGAAAAAGCTCCTGTTTTCTTCTAAAGCTGGGACAAATATGTACATGAATACTTGTAGTTTAAACCTGACCATTGGAACTGAAGCCATTAGAATGTTTGCACAAAATACTTCCAGGTGTATAAATACACTAGAGTCATCCAGACCTAAGGCTTACAGAGGAATATGATCTGTTCAGTGAACAACTTAATTGCTGCAAGTTGGTGACATTCAGGGCACCTACGTACTTGAAGGGGTATCAAACATTAATGGATTTTCCGTGAAATCCATTGTAAACTTTTCCTTTGTTTAATTTAGATTTTGTTATGTAATAATGAAGTCCCAGTTAAATTTCAAATTTTGTTAAAATATGAAAACTGGTTATATTATTCAGAATAACTGTCTAAAGACATTTTCACTTTTAAAAAATTCTGAATGTCTGAAAGTGCTAAATTAAAACAATTTTCTTTCTCCCCTGCTCCTTGGCTAACTTTTGTTTGTTGTTATATTACTCTTAAGTTTTCGTTACTGCTCATTAGCTGAATATTCATGTTCAACTTTCTAATACAACTATGGTATTTAGTGAATGTCAGAAAACCATATACAGAATTCTAATTGAGTTATTTTGTCAGTTTAGGAAGTGGAGTAGTGCAGCATTACAGCCACTATACTTGTTCCTTCTGCCTCCCACCCATTACATTCTGAAGTTTGTTCCATGTGAAAGTAAGTAAACTTTTGTCTTCAGAGAAGTTTGGCATACATTTTGTTAGGAGCTTTATTAGTGTTGGGGTAATGTGGTTTTTGTTTTTGTTTTTTAATTTCTGTAACTCCTATGTACTTTTATTGTCTTTGAATTGCAGTGGGACTAGCCTCACTCCAAGTATCAGCAGAGGCAGCAAGCGAAAGCCTGTAGGTATAAACTGCTGGTGAAACAGCTGACACCAGAGCAAATAATTATGATGTGATGATAAACACCACAGAATTAAACTGGCACTGGATTGCATGTGGTTGAAACAGGAAAGAAGATTTTTATGTGTGAAAACCATTATCTGGAAGAGATAGAGTGGTTTATTACATTCAGACTTGAAAAATTCTTCACCAGTTATGACACTGAAGATACGTTGCTGACACAGTACCATCAAATAATTTATTTCTTTGCTAATAAAGAGCTTTCGTGTTTTCCTGGTTTTCTTTTTTACTATTATTTGAAGCATTATTAGCATTATGTAAAAGGAATGATAACTCTAGTTTAGACTTTCTTTTGCTGATGAATTGTTTTATTTTTTCCATTCATAAGTTGCAATACCTGAATTTATATGTTAATAGAAACACCGTACTTAATATACGATAAGCTATAATTAAAATCACCTAACAAAACAAAAGCTAAGAAAAAAATTATCAGAAAAGAAAACCATGTATTTCCTGCAATTTGAGCTGTGATCTTATTTCTCCATGAAAAAAAGAAGAAAAAAAAAGACTTTTTAAAACTCTCTAGAAGTCAACACCTGGCTTCTGCCAGAGCAAGGAAGGAAGCAGATTCCAAAGATAACAAAATACAAGCAATTTGCCAGACTAGGACTCCCTCTGCAATACCTTGTCATCACCCTTTCATTAAAAAAAAAAGTTGCTATGATATAATATTATTTTAAAATTCAGCTTATTTATCATATACTTGTCTTTTGCCTTCAAGAAAAAAAAAATCTAAATGTCTCGTCTTCTGAAAAGCTATTTCTTTAAATTTGGGACACCCTGAAATATATTCAGTTAGGCACTGTAGCTTTTGCTCACTGATCTCATGCCATCCCAAGAAACCTGAAGCACATGTGTTGTGTCTCATTAGATAATGTCTTTCTTTCTCTGGAAGCATGCAGCAGCCAGCAGTGACAGCAAAGCATGCGCTACACACCTCAGTGGCTATGCCACTCTTCAAATTAGTGCTAAACACATTCCCCAGTCCTGTGCCTGCATGTTTATGTTATAGGTTAGCTTGATAAATGTAGGAAATAATAACTTCACAAATATGAACTTGACTGTTCAAAAATCCCAAGGTTTTTACCTTTGATTTGGAAAGTATTTTAAAAGAACAATGGTATTGAATAAAGGGCAACTTCCTTCAAAGTGGAATCTTCTTCATCAGGATTTGACCTGTTGCTGGACATCTTTAAACAGATAAATATAATAAAAATAATAAAATATTCAAAATGGTCTTCCCTCATTTTTCAAAAAAGGAAGATAGAGACCAGATGGCCTACAGTGATATCTTGCTCACCAAAAGTTTTGAATCCTACAAGTTTGTTCTGTGCTCTTTTCCTGAGCACAGCTTTGCTTTTAACATTCACCCCCTTGATGGGTTCTCCAAGATATTACATCATTTCATGCTACACAGGATATGCTCCCTAAGGGTGCCCATAAACGTCCTTTGTTTACCTCCATGCAAGGCACAAACTAGAGCTATAAGTCATTTATTTTGCATTGTCTTCTGTGGTATGAACATCCTTTTAGCAATTCCGTTGCACAGCCTGTATACATCTATTGCATAAGAAGCAATAAAACTCTAAAAGCAAGCAAGAGGTGGGTTTTTCTTTTTACTATAAATCAGAATAAGTAAAAATTATGCCATAATAGGGAGACATACATATTTAGGAAGTTCCTCCCTCAGTAACAGAATTTTATTTAGGGTTACATACACCCCAACCCTTCTCAAGGGAATATCTTATTAGAATAGGAATGAATAATGCAGCTGCTCTCCTGAAAGCAAAAGCTGTGTAAGATGACAGTACTGAGTCTCTGTCTTTTAGATTCTAATCCTGATTAAAGTCAAATTCCATTCAGATGAAATGCTCCAGCTTCAGTAGTAACATCATTTGGAAGGAATAAAAATTAATATTTTGCATTTAATTCACTAATACTTATTCCAAAGTAACTCCATTTTGTGGAGAATCTGGAGAGGAAAAGTTAGACTGAGATTAAAATACATTTAATTCAACACCCTCTTCATAATAGAAAGCAACTGGCTAGTAGAAAACTTTTGTTATTTACTTGTGTCTGATAACTGAGAGTTACTTTAGTATGAAAGGGGATACTTCATCCTCTTCTAAAAAGAAGATAGAAATAAACTCAAGTGCAGACCAATTATGGTGATATTCAGGTATTTTGAAGTCTGTTGAATAGGAAACATTGAGCTGCACTTGTGTGACGATTAGCTTGAGTTCTACTCACATGTGTAGTACTTAACATCAATCAATGCAGAGGTTAGGCAAAGGAAGTTTGCTGTATTGATGGATTTCGTGAAGGATATATGGAGCCATCCGAAAGAGGCCAGCTTACGAACCTGCTGAAAGAGCTAGCACTGTGGATTTCATTGAAAGTAACCACAGGCTTCAATCAGGTTACTCTACTTGAATCATAAGACAGCAGCACACTCTCAGTCATCTTACTTAGAGACTGCAGCGTGCAACTACTTGCAAACAACTATTGATTCTGTTAAAAATAAATAAGAATCTATTACAGGGGAGACTGCTGTTTCTAGTGTCCAGAAATGTTTTATTGCCTTCCTGTTGAAATAGAGATGTCTTGCTCCAGGAAAATTATAAGCCTAGGAAAAAAAAGGTATCCTACATTTTAATTGCAATTAAATTACATATTAATTAATGTGATTACAATCTAATTACATATTGTAATTACAATATGAAATGTATCCTACTTTTTTTGGGAAAAGTCTGGGGGGTGGCATCACCATTAGAGATTCAAGATCAAAATTATGGGCTAATGTCTGAAAATAGGAATCCTCGGCAGCTGAACGTCTAGAAGAAATGACAGGGCAGTCGAAATGTTTGACTGCATAAAAGTTATGTGTGTGCAGCTGGTCAGCCTCAAGCTCTTGCAAGCTATGAAACTATGCCTTTGTAAGGTAAAGAGACAGGGAAAAGAAGAATCCTATGCTAAACCTATTATTGTTATTAATCATTCATATCATTACATTTCCTTTAGATTGCTTCTTCATTTTGTAGTGAGTAGCTCATAGTGTTGTTTCTGTATTTAACACATTTTTGGAATAATCATTTATCAGTTCCATGGCTGTTTCTATGCAGATTTTATCTTTCACTAAACACTTAAGCACACCGCATTTTACCACTTCCTAAATATATATGATTGTGCATCTGGTGTAATTTTCAAATGATGCCCTGTTTACAAGTCAGGTTAGATCAGTATTTAGATGACAAACATAAAAGAAACTGTTAGACAGAGAGTCATCTAGAAATAATTTTTTAATCAGTAGTTCTTTCTCCTGCCACAGAAACTGAAATTCTCCTGAGGCACGCTGACAGGGGATGCCATGCTTTCTTCTTGAAATCTCTTCTCTGTAAGGCACATCCGAAGTCAGGCTCCAGGCCATTTTGCTTTGGAGTCAGCTCCCCTTTAACAGGGGCAGAACACCAGTGATCATGAAAGCTGAGTCTTTCAAACCATAAGTGCAGTCAAATGTTATCTAACACTCTCTGTAACAAGAGGGAAGAGAGCCCTCATATACCATTGGGAAAGGCAAAAACAGGCTTCCTATGCTATCGAGTACTCCCTCTAGGTCAAGCACAGAGTGCAGTTGTGATTCCCAACTAAAAGCACAGAAACATGAGCTCCTCTTCCAGAAGGATTCATTTTAATATTTTTTTCAGATTATGAAAACAGCTGGAGAAATTTCTTGAAGCATATGTGCTAGATTGAAAAGTATTAAATTGACAGCACGATAAACACTTGACCTGAATGCAACCTGAGGACACTCTACAAATATTTGTAAGGTCCAAAAGGTGAGCAATGGGAAGGAAAAAAGACAGCATACATTTAGAGAGAGACTTCAGAAGATTCAGCTAAGTTCAAAAGTAATTACAATATGAAAGCAGGCATAGTAACTAAAAATAAAGATTTATAAAACTCAGTTAACACATATTGTGTTTAGATGCAGAGACTGGGGTCAACGTATTTACACATTTCTGTTGAGAAGCATTGCGACTTCCCTAACAAGCCCATGAATTATTTTACTCTTCTGGTTAATATTAATCATGTTTATATAAACTGCATACATACATGATTTTTCTTTCTAATTTCAAATACAGCATTTTTGAAGGTAATAGATTCATTGGAGTAGCAAGAGCTGCAAATAAAAGGAGATTGAAAGCAGAAATATATGAAAACACAGATATTGCTACATCAGCAAACAGATAAGTGCCAGCAATTCTGGTTAATCAAATACGTCTTTGTATCTAAAAGACTAAGTTTACTAAGTGAAGGCATTTCGATGTATTTGGATGTTATGTGTAATAACACAATGGAATCTTGTATTCTTTTTTAAAATGAAAAGTAGAATTTGGCAAAAATAATTGATTAAGAATCTTCTAAATAAGATATATAAGAAGATGATTAAATACACACAGTCAGATTATTCTTCAAAATGCAAATGTTTTATCTG
The DNA here is from genome assembly GCA_013396735.1 of Grallaria varia. NCBI lineage: Eukaryota > Metazoa > Chordata > Aves > Passeriformes > Formicariidae > Grallaria > Grallaria varia. The sequence continues at coordinate 667,119 of VWZG01009391.1, read as the reverse complement.
TCCTTTGGTCTCTAATTAGAATTTTTTGTTTCAAATAGGTTGATGTTTGCCAGAGAATGTCTCAATTTCAGAGAATGGAAACTTCCCACGGCACAAGGATGCAGAGAGAATTTAACTCTCTGCATGGAACAGTGAAATTCCCCTGTATAACCCATTTCACATGCTACAAAAATGTGTTGTCAGGTTTCTTTCAGGACTAAAAATATAGCACATCCTAGACAGGGAGAAAACCCCCAAACCAACATACATGTGGCACTATAAGAAGAGCCATTTCTGTTCTTTAAGCACAAACTTGCCTTTCATTCACTCTGAACTACTTTTCAGCATTTCAGAAAGCCCACAACAACTAGTAGGCAACACAGACGGAAAAACTACAGCCTGAGTATAATGTACGGGCTTCAAAAAATCAGAGCAGCACCTTAATTACTTCTAAGACAACTTCTTTCTTTGAGAAACAAAATAGATGGAGTGAAAATGTGCAACTACATTATTATTTAAGCCTTAAAACAGAGGCTTGATCTAGTTATCTCTTTATCCTGTAACACCGGGCTGAACTCCGAATTAATCAGCATCTTCAAAGCCTCCATTTTTCGGTAAATGAAAGTCCCTGTCCATAGGCTAAGGCAGGCAGGGTTTGTGTAGGACAATGCTTTGAATGTTCCCCGCAAACCGGGTCCTTTTAAATTCCAGCTTTCCAACTTTCTTTTCGCTTCTTAGGCCTTCAGCATTGTAGCTTTAATTTATGTTAATGAATGAGTGGATTATGCTACTGTTGCCAGAGCATCTGATACGTCTGCATTGCTCCTCTGTTCTGTGACAATGCCTTCAGTGATTAGCTGGGCACATTTAAACATTGTTTGCACTGATATGTAAACTGCTGTATGGCTTTTAAGCAAGAAGGCAGTGGCAAAAACTTCCAGCGTGGAGCAGATGGAGAGGCAAGTATGACACATCAATGGCACATTAGCCAGCATCGCTATACAGTGGAGAGAGAAAAGATTAAATGTTCTTCATTTGCTAGTTATGTTGGAGACTGTTTACAAGTAGGAATAACCTTTAGGTCTCTTTTCAATTTAACTCGGCAATTAGTAGTCATGTCTGTTTAAACTATTTGCATGTTTAGTTTCTGTATTATGTTGATTTGCAGCAGTTTTTTCAGCCTTGTCACCCCTAAGCTGTACTTACAAAATACAAATCATATGCATGTTCTGTTCCATGAATTTTTTTTTTTAGATTTCCATTGGTATTCCCATTTTAAGAGGGTAAAAATCAGGATAACGAACAATTTCTGAAATACAGAATTTGGTTCAAGTAAGTAAAAGTCTCCGTTGGGCTTTCTTTCTGTTATCCTCTATGTGGATCCCATTTATTGTATTTCCACAGTGTTTTGTCCTGCTCTTTTAAATAGAAGCCAACAAGAGTTGTTATCCAGTCCAGCAGCTAGTGATCGATGACAGATACAGATTCAATTTGCCTGAGACAGGAAGAAAGGGAACCTGGATCTCCTATTTCCTCTGTTTTTGTAGAAAATATTAATATACTATTACTAAAAAAAAAATCCTTAACTGCCAGTGTTACAAACACTTGTCAGCATTCATTTTATTTGAGCCAAATTCATTTATTTGTGTTACACTAAGAAAGCATTTAGCTGCAGCCTGTGAATTTCTCTGTGAAGCTTGGTATTTTTCCCTGTAATTCCATCCCACATCCTTCATTGAAATCCACAAATTGTTGGGAGTTTTGTCACAGGTGTCACTTGGACTGTGATTTCAACACTATTTCATGTAACCCAAGATCCAGCAATTAAATGCCTCAGTAAGCCCCCATTCCTGTGACTCACAGTGCCAGTGCTGGGACTCGTGTGGGGTACAGCGAATGGACATAAATCCTTGCAAGAATCAAATTTTCTTAAGGTTACAAGTAGCTTAGAAGCCAAAGTTTCATCTTCAAACACAGTTTAAGTGCTAAGAAAACTTTGATTCACCATGAATGGTCCCTGAGCCAATTTAGGAGAAAATAAATGGTAAAAGATTTGGGCAAGGCAATGTAATGTTTCCTGGCTGTCCAAGCCCAATATCCTTGACATTTGAAGTTCATCTAAGAAGGAGGTATGGGATCAGACCCCCTCTTTTACATATTATTTACTTATCTATGCAAAATTAAAGAGTTCAGCATGGGATATTTAGAAACACCCAGATGAGGCAGTCTTGGGTTCAACAACAAGGAATTTGTGATTTGGAGAATAAGCCCCACCCTCCTCTCCCACGGTGGTGTGTTAATTACATTGGCAGCTGAATAAAAGATGTCATGAGTACAGGCATGCATGCACAGGCAGACACGCACAAAGCCTATCAGCCCCCTGAATCTGAAAGATTCCAGCATTTTGCAGTTCCCTTTCATATATTTTGAACACTTAATATATCTTGCAGTTAAATACCTTGTTTTCTAAACATCTTAAACAAAGTGTATCTTAAATGTGTTTTGTAAACAGTGAATTATGTTGTTTTGCAGTCATTCTGTACTTAGACATTTCTGGATTCTTATCTCTCTGTTTGTGTAAAGTATAAAACTATGGAAAAATACCACTACAGCAGCAAAGGAAATCATTGATGGTATGGATTGTGGCCTCTTAATTTTTGCATATATTAAAACATACTAATTTTTGATTCAGAGAATTCACAGCTCCATCTTCGGTAAATTACCTGCTTACTAATACTACTGACAATATTTGTTTGAGAAACCTAATTTATTGACATAAGTGGAAGTAGTTCTTAGCAAACACACCCCTTAAAGGCTTTAGAATCAGAGCCAGCCTATAGAAATAATATCTCTCTGTAGAATGATGGTTTTAAAATAACTGCAATGATTTGTAGTGTAAGCTATTAAACGTGTATACAATGGTTGCTCTTAACAGCCTCGCAGCATTTATTTGCACGTAATTACCCTGACTGCGGTACTTGCCATGTGCCATCAACTTACATCTACCGTTAAGTAATACAGAGAGTGAACTCTTAAGCAAAAGGTAAATGTTGAAAGGTTCCATTGTGGACCACCACGTGCAGAAGAACTGAGAGTAGAAGCAGATAATGGTGATGAGGTGTTTTAAGACTCCATTGACCTTATATCCCATTTCTTAACAATTTTCCAGTGACATAAATAGCAGTTGTTCCGTACCTCCCCTTCAATACTTACTCTGTTGGCACAGTTGCTAAATATTAGGAACACATGGCTCCCAGGCTTGGGGACAATTTCTGCTGTGGTGTACTTCAGGAACACAGGTTGTCTCTTACTGCCAATCCAGAATGGTTTTCCAACTCAGTTGTAAACTCTGAGTCTGGCTATCTGTAGCAAGAGAAAACCAAGAGTCTTCAATTTGCTTTATGGTACAAATTATTATTCTGTGCACAGATTCACAGAGCAATGGTACAGGCTTTTTCTAGAAGGACATTATAATGTGAGTCAGCTACAGCCATGAAATTTATTAACTTTTTTTGTTAGGAATTGCATTAAATGGCAACACTAATGCACAGATGAGCTCTGCAATGTTCCTATTCCAAGGCTGAGCAGATGGCTGTTTCGATGTATGCTTACTTTCATGTTCTCCATTTCATGCAGTGTCCCTTATCTTAGGCAACCCACTTATATTTATGCTGCCAGAGAGCCTTTAAACTTGCTGGAAGTTTATGGAGTAAAGAGATGGTATAGGGGGAAAGGCAGAGGGAAAACTCAGATAAGATTCTGGTTGTGCTTTCTCCTCTCCTCGATTAATTTTGGAAGCTGCTTAGATTTCCGGTCTCTTTTGTGGCAAGGAGAAGCTAATTTGGTAAGGAAAACCCAGCTGAACCCTATTTCAAAACCAGAAAAAAATGAAGGGTCTAAAAATTTTCAGTAACATTCTTTTCCTTTCTCCCCCAGCCTAACTGTTGTTAATTTTTTCCTTTTCCTATTTAGCTCTGTACAAAGACTCAATTTTAATCTATCCCTAAAATAATTTTAGAAGGAATAAACTATGCAAACAGTAGAAAACAATAGGATCTACAGGTCTGCAGGTCCTTTGAAAAGTAAGTCACTGATGTTATACGAAAGGTATTCAAACTAAACCACTGAACCTTTAGAGGCCACTGTTCTGCTCCCATTGCAGCTGGTATTTTCCTTCTAATTTGCATTTTAACGTAGGCAGATCCAGATACTCACTCTTTCTCCCCTGACAGTGTTCTACTGCAGGTGTTACAAAATGCCTTTTTTTTTTTTTTTAATCAGTCTCCAACAAGCCTTCTGAATGATACACGGAATAACAGAGTTTTCCCACCTTCCGTGTGGCCCAGCCCACTGCCTGCTGACAGGCAGCTTTACAGCGGGAACCCTGCGGATGAGGAGCTGTTACTTTGCAGTGTTACCCCAGCACCTGACTGACTGCTGTGCTGTGAAGGGCTCTGGTGCAATTCGCACACACTGCCAACTTATTAGTGCAGACAGAGGCTATGCAAGCTTTATGGGATGAGAGCGTTAGGCAACTCCACAGAATGTGGCCTTAGTCAAAACGTGGAAATCTGCACAGGCTGCACATTGCTGGCAGTGTCTGGTTAAACTGTCTCCCTTTGGGATTTGAGAACAGAACCTCAGCCACGAGGAAATGAAATGCAAAAACCAGTGCTAAACCATGTTAAAGTATGCTTAAATGGTAAACAGCAGGGGTTCACTTTCCACCTGTGATCACCATTCTCCCCAACTATTGTGATTTATTTCCGTATTATCCCAGTAGAAGAAGTGGCGCAAGAATGCAATAAGTATGAGATTCAAGAGGAGATAGTGAAGGAATCAGTTACCCTTTCTGGATCCTATTGTGGGTCAGTCTAAAGACTCTCTAGAAAGACATCCATTTTTCACTGGAATGGGTGTCCAAGGTTCTCACCAGCCTTCTTATGCCATTAAGGCATTCTATGTGAGAAGGACATTTTCAAATGTTCAGAAAGGAATGTGGAGGGAAGCAACAGTAAACAGTGTCTAACTGCCTTTGCCTGAAACACTTCTCAGGCTTGAACTCCAGCCAGCAAGCAGTTGTTTAGTGGAATCTGGCTTTTATTTTTCTTTAAGCATCAAACTCCCAATTCCCTTTATCCATTCTGACACTCATGATCCTCTCAGGTACCTATACCTTCTCCTGTTTGCTTCTCTTCCCGCTATTTCATACAGAGAAAACAAAAAAAAAGATTCACACCACCTTGTTGTGACCTGGATAAATCAAACAATTTGCTCAAGTCATGAAAAGAAACTGAAAGAAAAGCTAAGCCAGGAGTCTAGGTCCTGTGCCATAATCTTCATTTTGGTTTCTCTCCCCCACATACATATATATCACATGTCATCATTATGCATAAATACTTTCTTTTCTTTTAATTTTGAAGTACTAACTTACTGCTTTAGCGCAGCAAGTTTTCAAATGATCTTTTTCTAGATGAACATCATGTGTATGAGCATTAGTTGCACAGTAAGAACAGATTGAAAAAGCTAGAGGCAGTGCCAGGGAATCAAAACTAACACCCATTATGTTCCATATTCCTTTCTATATATGGGGGAGAGTCTTTTATATGAGCTAAACTACTTGAGGTCTTGTTCAGACATGAAACCCAATCAGCCAAAAGTAACAGGGGGAGTAAAACCATGTAGTTCCAAAACTCCCTACAGCTGGTTGCACACCCTTCGTATCACACATACCCAAGCTTTCACAGCCTAATTTAACCTCTTTTTCATTTTGATATTTTTAAATCCAACTAGAAAAATTGTATCATCTATGCACAGCGGGATGTCCCATTATATGTGAAATAAGCTTTACTGGTATTACAGAAATGACAAGTTCATTCTTGACTCTATGTACAAAGCTAATTCAGCTCCATAAGGCTTATTGCTTTCAGACAACCCAATAGCATTTTTGAGCCTTAGGTTATTCTGCCCTTTCACAACATTTACAAACTGATACATATCTCTTCAAGAGGATAAATGTTTTCCTAAGTCAAAAAATGTCAGCTTTAGCTTGGACTGCATTAGCTCTATTGCGTTCTTCAAATACACACCGGGTTAATGAAGACTAAACCATGGTGGGCTATGCTTTTTGATAAATATTGAAGTGCACTTTGATCCTGATAACCCACAAATGTTCAGCATGAGTGAGTTTTCACGGTCAGCATGCAATGATTTTGATATTTGACTTAATCTGTAGCCCAGTGTGGTTTATTTTCCTTATCTGGATGGTATGCTTAGAACAAGAAAAGACTGGGAAATTAAAACCAGCACAGTAGTAGTGTTCAAAATCCTTTTTTTCCTGTTTTGCAAGAATTCTGAGTCAAACTGACCCATGGCTTAAACATATATCTATACATAATTTTTTGCAAATAAATATGCCCTACGTAGCCTTGCCTTATGCTGGTCAAACTATCTCCACTTCTACAGTGGGGACTACAATTCAGTTTTGATTCACTCAGTGGCTTTGTATCAGATGGAGAAATAATAATAACAATATATTTTTACTTGTTCCAGTGCTTATATAGCACCTCTTTATCCCAGGCTCTCAGAACACTTTACAAACATTAATTAATTAAGCCTCACAACAGCCCTGTGAGGCAAGGAGCTATTAGGTGAAGTAATTCCTTTCGGTTTCTTGCCTTTGCCATAGGGAAAAGAACCGGCATAAAGAGCTTAGTTTGTGCCAAAAAAATATAGCCTAGAAGTAATGCTGGCAGGGCTGTATGTCTCATCACTGCAGGAAGCAAGTACTCAAAATCCTTGTGCATTAACAGAACGAGGAGCAGTATCACAATCCATGAGTTGATGGATAAGTGAGAGCCAGTGATCTTCACTAGCTGAGCATGGTGCCTTTTTAGGCATACAGGCTATTATTTTAATGCTAAGAAATAGAAAATGAGAGCTTGCCTCTTAAGTTTTCTAATGCTCTTGTGAATCCTTAATAACAATGCATGACTCTTCAAACAGCAGTTGAGGCCAACTGGTACATAATTGAAAAGAATGAGAGTTGCCACATCTCTAGGCATGAAGAATTACCAGCACAGGCTGAAGTTGTTTCCTGGATCTGATAAAATTAGCAGTAACCAGGCTATTATACAGAGAAACCAAATATGAAAGAACACAGATAAAGGATGGCAGATAAACATGAGACAAAATGTTGTTTAAAGAATGAACACTAATATTTCAGACACTGAGTTCAGATGCTGAAGCATAAAACCTCAAAAATAATACAGTGATCTTGATGTCTTATTTAGGGGCATATTTGCCTGTTTCAGGTTTGGAGTTTTTTCCATTCTAAAGGGGCAGACAGGGGAAACAGAATTTACAAAGGAAAAACAGACTTATAGCCTGTAAAAAAAACCAACCCAAAAACCCCAACCAAACCAACCACAAAAACCCCCAACCTCCAAAACTGGACTTATATCTTGTAAACAAAATAAATAATGCCAACTGAATTCAATGTTTAGCCAAGCACTGTTTACCAGGATTTCGTTCTGTGCACTAAGAACATAAATGGTTTCTTTTTTTCCTGGGGCCAGTTTTGGATCACTAACTTGAGTTGGGCCTGAGGGAGAAACATAGCATGTATGATGAGCTGATTAATTACCAGAAATCAAATGCCTTGCAGTCAGCAGCAATGCGCTTGAAAGAAAGCACTAGTACTGTAAAAGCGGTGCATATCTACATGCATGCATGGCCAGGCAAGAACACCGTAGGGATTAGGTTTCACTGTAGCCTGAAACAAAGGATTTAGGAACGATTGTTTATCCTTGACAGTGTGACCTGTGCCAGTCTTTATTAACAAGGGCTTTTGGTATATGACATTTAAAGTAACAGAACACTCTTAAATAAACCTCAGGATTTTACCTTCTTAAAACATCACTAGGATTTCAGCTGCTTCTCAGAAACCATGGCAGTGATTCATAATTAAAGGTTAGGATACGTCTTATTTCAAGCCTTGTGTGCATAAATATAATCCTTTTGAGTCTGTCTCTCAGGAACAGTTTATTTAAAGTAGAGTGCAATTCTACCAGAGAGCCATAAATGAAGGTAGAATGATACTAAATATTAAGAACAGTATATTGGCTATCCTGGAAATTTGTTGAAAAATAACAGGATAATAGGAGATAGGTCAGACTATTTAAGTAAATTTTCCCTGTCTTTGAAAGTTATGTGTATATGTGCAGATACCTAGCAGTATTTTGTTTTCTGCACAGGATTATTTCAGAATTACTTTCCCAATCATGAAAATCAGAGAAATCACAAACTCGCTCATGTCTTCTAACATATCATTTCATGCAGTCCTCCAAAGCAGAGAGTCATCTTGTCTGGGTGGAAGTTTTAACAGATTATTTAATAGAAAACATTGCTAGACTGCTCTAAAGTGTTCTGTTTACAATTGTCTATTCTGGTATTTATTTGCTTCTTCCACTACCCGCTTGCCAGACAATAAATAGCACATTGTGATCTCACTGAGTATTTCTGCTGTTGGAACATTTTTTCTTGTACCTATGAACTACCCTCTGAACCAGTAAATGTGTCAGAACAATATGGGTGCTGTAAATGAGGCTGTGGCAAGGCTATGACAGGCTGACTGGGAAGCAGCAGAAGAACAAGCCAGATGATGGTTTCCTAGTTACAAACTGTAGTTATATAATCTTGAAAGAAATTTTTGCCTAAAAAGCAGTGATGGGCATGATATGTCACTATTTGCAGCTGGATTCACTTATAACTAAAAATAACATTCTTTTTCCTTTCCCATGTTTCTTTACCCTAGTGAAACATCATTTAAGTAAAACCATTTTGTCCAAACCGTCTTATTTCCTTCTGCTATTATTACCTAAGGATAACGAGGAATTTTAGATAGCTGTGAAACCTTCCCATCTCTTTTTCTAACCTTTTGTGCAATAAACTTCTATAGGTGAATTTTAAAATTTTTTCTGTCCTCACGACATATTTTAGATGTTGATTCCAAAAAAATAGTAACACTCTGCAGTAGCCAGCATTGTGTGTATGTGTCTTGCTTTCAGCCCCAGTGACCAACATTTTTTTGACCTGAGCTGGGAATCAAAAAAATTTCTGAACTTCTTTCCCCACTTGGGAGTAAAGAAGCACACAGCAGAATTAATTTGGCAAGTTTCTCCACTAAGCACTGTGAAAGAGATGAGAGAACAGGGAGATCCTCTGGATCCCATGGACATAGCTCCTTGAATTCAGGGACACTGGGAAAGTTGACAACAGTGTTGGTCTCTGCTGAAAGAAATTCAGGTAAAATGCCATTGCAAGATAACCTTGAAAATTATTTATACCTTGGGAGTACACATGTACCACCAGGTATACCCTTGGCAAATGAAAGCAGTTCTTCATGGCATGATGACATACAAAACATATGCATAGCAAACTAAAGGGCAGTTCTAAGTAACAACTGCCACCACTGCATGGGGAGCAGCCACAGACACCCCCCCAACTACTGGACAGTCTCCTGAACTCACATTACCTTGTCAGCCATGCAGCCTATGACCACAACCATGATAGCTCTCTAGTATCTACAGCAACCCTGGGATCACAATATTAGCATTAATTATCATAAACCACTAGCCTTTTTCCTTAGCTTCCCCTTCTATGATAGAAGGATAATATCATAACACCTCTTGGCAAAGCTGTGACATAAGTGGAAGAAAAGCCTTCCAACATCATTGGAAAGCATGCAGAGAGAAGGATGGCGAGAAAGAAAGTGGTTTTCTGCTACTCCCAACTACAGCAGTGTTGGGGTGCAGAACTCAAAATCTTCAAAGTAGAAGAAACCTCTTAGCTAAAGATATAATTTTCTTCCCCAAGAACTGTAATGCTAATCCTATTAGCATATTAGTGTGTGATCATGGCTCTAGAGTTACATACAGCATTCATAGCAAATTTGAACATACTGTGAAGGCAGCTGCGAGGCCTTGATGAACTCAAGATAAAACGAGCAGTATTCATGAGCTGCCAGCAGCAGCAGTAGCCCCATGCTAACAGGGAGACAAAGTGGAGAGGAGCTGGGGCTGCACATCTGTGGCTCCAGCAGGTCACCCTGACAGGCAGCTGCTCTTGCTGGTGGTGCATACAGGGCTGCAGGAGGATCGAACGCTCTTCTTATATTGTCAGTAAACATACGCTTGAGACCCTTCCTCCTGCTTCAGCATCTCTGTAATCCAGACTCCAAGCCCCTTGTGAAACTGTGCCACAGGTACACAGGAAGGCAACCTGAAACGGGGCACAGGGATAAGCATCTGTATTCACCTCTGTGTCATAATGTCATGCAAAGTCAAAGTCTGCTGAGATGAAAGGCAGATATAAAGCCTAAGATAGATAGATGTGCAACAGCTCTCACTGGAGTGGAGAGGGGGGCTGCACACAATCAGCAGTAGCCTGTGTTTTTCTTCATTGAAGTAAGTATTTGAAATTTTTGAGAAACACTTTCAAAAAGGAATATGGAATCTCAATACATATGCTGGTCTATTTTTTTTTTATTTTTTATTTAAAATTTGGTAATTAAAACTGATAAATGTCCATCTCAGCTGTCTAGTTTGGGCACTTTTATTCTTAGTACCTAGGCAGATGTAGCGATGATGCTTCTCCATAGGAGTTTGATGATGGAGTGAGTCCTTGACTCAAGCCATTAATTACAGTAATTGTGGGGATTACTTACAGCTCAGACATTGCCTCCTAGCCACCAGCAGCCCTATTCTAGCTCTTCACTACCATCACTTATATTTTCTGGCAACTAGCCCATTTCGTGAAACAACGCCTGTGTCCAAGTGTGAAGCTATGACATTCATCTTGAATTTCTTCCACTGTTGTGCCACTTATCTCCCAATGACAGTCTATGACATCAGCTAAGTAAAACAACACCTGTTAATTTTTTTTAATAGCTCTTTATTCCTTCAAAGTGGAAATCTTTATCATTCCTGTTTATTATTGCAGAATTAATATGTTGAATCCAACTGGTATCTCATTCACTCCCACAGGTCTGCTATTTCAGAGAAACATTCTGTCAAGAAGGCAATTTCAAGATGCCTTACCCAAAATAAAACTTTTTCTTCTGCTCTCTCTCCTCCAATGGACTGCATTTGAAACTAGACTTATATATGATTTATACCTCAGCACTATCACTTTGGATGCTCTCACCATCCATATGATTTTTTTTTATTTGTTTTTAATTCTGCTAAAGTCAATGCTGCCTTTTGGCAAAGAGTTCCATGGTATAATTCTTCTTCATTGTGTGGACAAATATTTCCATTCCACAGCTTTAAATTTCCTCTTTTAACTGAATATCCCTTTGTCTATGTAATATGAGAAACCTGGAGCTGAATATTCCACTGTCTTCTCTCTATGCCATATATTATTTTATAAAGCTTTATCTGGCCTCCTTATATTTATCTTTTCTCTAAAATAAACAGCCCTATTCTTTTTACTCTCCTCACAGATTTTTTTACTTTCCTCCAGTTATCCTCAGAAATCATTGCCAAGTCTTTCCTATTTCTTCTTTACTTCAAGTTTTTCAACAGAGGTAGCAAAAAGTTTTTACCATAAAGCTTTCCAATGATTCATGTAATGACAAAATATTTGCCAATATGTTTTCTATCATTTATAGATGGCATTCCTTAAGTTACATGGGGTTTAATTAATGTTATAAAGGGCAAAATTCCCTTAAATACAAATAAAGAGTGGGGGAGGATGGTGTTGTCTTCTTTTAAACCTGCACAATTTCTTATCTCTATCCTTTTTGTAGATGTTTATCTGATAATATAAAACACCTGCAGTTCTTTCTGGATTCTGCTCATATTGGCTAAAACAAAAGTTTATGCTTTATTGACGCAAAAATTGAATTGTATTTGGTGTATTAATTTCTACAGACACAAATTGCATATGCTGTTCAGCTATACTGGACTATAAGATTAAAAGAGACAGACCAACACTGTGAAAGCCAGCTGAGAGGTACATTTCAGTAGTAGCATTCATAAATGTCTCATCTTTTGGCTGCCTCCTCTGCTCCCCATCTGCTGCAGTGGCTGGCTGCCTGCTCCCACACTGGGGAAGCCCCGGCCACTGTGCCATGTGCCACTGTGCCACGTGCAATAATGTCACCATGTCACCATGCCACCGTGTAGTGTGCCACTGTGCCACCACGCCAGGCGATGGAGCCAGCAGGGCAGCACACACCCTCTCTGCTGCAGGAGGTCCTTACTGATTTAATGCTGAAAAACTGGCTTCGTGTGCCCCTTTGAACATCATTACACCTGACTGACATTTACATGCCAAAAGTACAAAATGGAAGCACAGGGGAAACTCGAAACACAAAGAATAAAGTGGACTTCAATACACAGTGCTTTGATCTCGAGAAAAGAGCTAGCTAATGGAAGAGGACTGACTCCTGCCCAGCAGTAGGGGAGACTGCAGGGACAGTGTCCTGTGCCCAAGAAATGTGCCGGGATCCCCAAGCCCACTGGCATAAGCTACAGTCATAGAAGGACAGTTGCACCCTCTAAATAGACTATAGACAACATAAACCTGAATCAGGCATGTTTGCCTGTAAGCCTGTGCAGCACTGAACCAGGTTGACTGGATTTGAAAAACACTTAAAGAGTTACCTGGATGTTTTCTGCCTCTGATTTCAGTGCATGATGATGATGATGATGCATATACATCTAGACATACTCTGATATAAATTTCAGGTGGAAGAAATGAAAATTAAATTCCTTGCAAAAAGGAGAAAAAAAATTATGATAGTCACTCCCACTAATATAATGGACAAGGAGAAAAAGAGAAAAGATACCCATATGCTCATGCACACACTTGACACATGGGCACACTCACATTTGCACAGTCAGTGCTGGCTCAGTCACATCCGAGTTCGCTTATACTAAAAGAATGAAACACTGTTTAGATGGAAATGTGATTTTCAATTTAATTGTTTTCCCTTATATTCTGCAGGATAGTTCTAAACATAGTCCTGCCTGTTATCTGCTACAGCTAGTTAGCTGTATGCTAACAGCTGTTCCATGCTGTTTTTCTATCCTATTTATTTAAAAATTATTTCATCTGCAAAAATTACTCTTGTTATAGAATCAGAGAAGCCTAATCAACGTGGAACACCTGTTTACAGTTCTCACTATTTTTATTATTACTTCAGCTCCACTGTATTTGAAAGGTGGTATGCACTGGCCACTGTTTTTCTGTTTAATAATTTGCAGCCTAACTGCTCAGTTTAAAACCTCCCAGACATCTCATTAACACTAATGTTTCCAACTTTGTCAAACCCAGAGATTTTCAAGGTCTCAGTGAAAATAAATGTACCTTTTCAAGAAAGAGGGCTATAGTTTTCCTGCCATCTTCAAGAAAGATCAAAAGTCTGTTGAAAAGGTTTCATGGGAAGTCCAAACATTCTTCTGCATTCTTGTCACTATGCTCATCATTTGCATTAGTGGAACCAACCATTGCATCAGCAATGGTGGCTATAAAAATCCTGAGATTGTTTGATCTGATTCTTTCCTCTCGTCTAGCATTCCCTCTTGCTCATTTAAGTAATGTCTTTGAACTCCACACCATCATGACTGGGCATAGTGTAAATAACAGGCTCTGTTTTCATATAGGTCATGGTGACATTAAAAAATTTGATCAATTCTAGGTAAAATATTTGTTGTTTTCTGGGAAGAGACGATAAAGTGCTCAGAGAGGAGTTATTCGTTCAAGTAATCCTTTTTAATTCAGTGGAATTGCTTGTTTGAGAATGTTTTGAACAGAGAAATCGGCCCACACCATGGCCCATGGTGAGTCTAACCATTTCTTTTTCACAATTTCAAGTATCATGAGAGGGGAAGACTGAGATTTTAGAAGAAAGCTGTTTTTCCTCCTCATTGCTTTTAAGTGTGATATTAATTGTGAAGACAAAATAGCCTCCTTGACTATCCTGTGAAAATTCTCTTTTTGTTAATCTACATAGCTAAATATTTATGCAGTTGCTATAATGCACTCAGTTCCCAGAACCCCTAATTTGCAAATGAAGCTGCTGCCTGGCCATTTCAAAGGTAGCAGCTTTGCAACTCAGAGATTAAATAGAATCAATAAATGTTTGTCTGGGAGACAAAAACATACACAAACAAGCACAGACACAGAAACTTTCATACATAGGAAAGTTGTTTTTCCGGGACTATCCCCCTATATGTTAACAGGCTGGGAGCATTTGCCCTTCCTCAGACAATTGCTGATAAATGTCAGTGACCCTCTTGATTAGTAAAAACTTTTGAAAGGAGCATCTCCCACAGCCTTCACTTTCCTGTCAGTTCCTTGCTAACTGTGTTACAGCTGACAAGCATCTGTGCCCCTCACAGAGATTTTACTTTCAAAATGGGACTTTCAAGGGAAAAAATAAAGTTCTATTATGAGACAGAGAAACAAAAAGCTTTTCTTGTGAATATAAAAAAAATTTCTTTTATAAAGGGACAAATCTTGCTTGGATACATCTCAAGTTGTGCTATGAATAGTTTCTCATGTGTGTATATATATTATATGTATATGTACAAACTTAAATTTATGTAATTCATCATATTTCAGTAACCTGTGTTACTGAAATAGATCTGTAGTAAGGTTCCTTATATCAAGTGGTTAACTAAAATGATTTTGATGTGATGTGAATTAATATTCAAAACACTTTGGAAACTGAGGCTGAAATTTTAAGTCAGTGTCAAAGTCTGGATTAAGCCTGAAGAGCTAATGAGAACCTTTAGACCAGAGGAATTAAGGAAGTGCTTTAGTGTGTTTTCTCTGTAGGAATAATCTTAATTGAAGTAAAGCATGAGTGGAGGTATCTATCCTATGCCCTGGTCTACATCTCCTGTATCTACTCAAAAGACTGATTAGCTTGGGAAATAGTTTAAAGCAGGTAACAAATACCGTCAGACTGAAACCGCCACACTGATTAAATTTGTATTCTTATATTTTAAAATATTCAGAGTAGAAATTAAAATATATACCAGTCTCAATAATTTTAATTTACCTGCCACATTTCTTTAAGCAATTTCTCTGCTGCCCTGGCTAATCGTTCCTTATGTGCAGTTAAGCATGTCACTCTGCATCACTCCTTCTTCCGATTTGCCTGATCAAATATGGTTATTTTTCTTACTGATTTCTACGTGGATTGAAAAGATTTTCTTTTCTCAGTAGTGTGTTGACTGCTTGAGTCCAGTACCTACGAGTCAGATGTCCATACGTTTACAGTTCTGCTATGTTTTACAAAAAGATCTCCACATAAAAATTTCCATATGCTGTAATAAGCTCTCCTAGGAGTATTTTATATAATCATATGATTACATAATCTGTTAACTGCTTGAAAGGAAAATGCTATCTAAAATCTAAATAAATAAGTAAGGACTCTTTTTGTACTAGGTGCCATACAAAGCCTCCCTAAGCTGAAGGGTCTGCCATTCAAACAGAAAAGCAGGTCTGGTGGATAAAGCGGAACAGATGGGGATGAGAAGGAGATGAGATGATGGTAAGTAGATTCAATTGCCTGATGCAGGGAAACTCCATGACAAAGGCAGGCACTGTGTTCCCCCAAATCCCAGCCTAATCTTTGCAATGTGATTCTCCATCTCGCACATATTGCTCATTACCTTGACCCCTTTACCATTACTTTTTGACAGAAGTGCTCTTTCGCTAGTTATTTTACTTAAGGAGTCAAAATTTCCTTTAACAGGAATGAAAACAGTTTAATTTAAGTTGTCAAAATACAACACAATTCAAAAGACGAATTCTTTTGTTCCCCAACTAACATTCACCTTCTGAGTGCCTTATAATTACATCGACAGTGAACCCTGGGAAAGGATGAAACGTAATGGTGTGATGGTTGTGGGGTAAATGAGCGTCAATTTGTTAAATACTGCACTTTCTCTTTGGATATTAACCTTTGAAGAGTAGAATACACATGTGAAATGCAATTGAAAAGAGAAGAGGGAATAGAAAATCCTATTTACTTAGTGCATAGTGTCATAGCTGTATTTAAAATTCTTGAAGCACTCCAGAGTTCTGGCTGCAGGATGTTTTCCCCAAAGTACCTAATGTAAACATAAGCCTGTTTATATTTCAGTAGGTGTGAATAAACTCAGCCAGTATTCAGTGCCAAGAAAATGAAGCACTTTTTTTCCCATCACAACAACTGATGTAAGTAATCAACTTGCTGTGTGTTGAGAATGAGGCCTTCATTCTGCTGTCTCCAATAAACAATATTAATGTGTGTTGGAGAAACTCGCAGCAGATAATTTTCTACAGAGAGAAAATTTCATTTCTCAGTGTTTTTGTAGCAAAAGACACCAAACACAATGTTTTACAAGACCAACTCCCCGATGTTTTGATGACATGCAAGAGATTTTGACGGTTAATTCTTAATTATGCCCTTGCTATGGAAAGAGTCATTGTGCCAGAGGTGGCAAGAGGAGCAGAGGTGGGGAAGGGATGGCTCATAGCAAGAATAGTGGCCCCTTCTTTCTCTTGAGACGCTGCAGAAGCAAGGCAGCCACAAAACCGTGGCGGAGCTTTTGATGGCACGGAGGGGAGAAGCTTGAGTTGGGGCGCAGGGCAGCAGCAGGGTTTTTCTAACATGTGAGGAGGCAGAAGAATCAGGTGGAACAGAGTTCCCTGGGCTTGCAACAGCTTTTTTCAAATGAGAAATTTCTGGGGAACTGAAACATTTAATCTGTAGCCAAGAGCACAGAAGGGAGGTGGCTTTGTATTTTGTTAAAATAATGAAGCCATAGATCCAGAGCCAAATTTTGAAGAGGATTCTAAATGCTGTTTTGGGGAAAAGATTATGGGAAGAATTACCAGTAGCTGTTGTCACCTCCCAAAGCTCCACTGCTGAAAGAAAGTACTGAATAGCTTTTCTAATCTCTCTTCTCATCCCTTTCTTTTGGATGAAGTCAAGCAGAATGTAGTTAAAGGCTCTATTTCCACTGAAATCTCCTGTGTTAAATTAGGCCTTCTGAATCCTACTTTCCCCAGCAGACATGCTTTTCCTTTTTTCTTTTTTTTTCTTTCCTTTTTTTTTTTTTTTTACAGTAAGTAATTGATGTTTAATTACTTGACTTTTACATGGTACAACCTCTGAGACCTTCCTGACTTGCTGGGTATTCAAAGTGTACTGTTCAGATTGTTCAACGCCTCCAATTGCCTTGTTAACGCACAATATGGGGGAGGAGAGGGAAAAGGTTCCAGAAGCTGTAACTTACACAGGTTTGTTACGTCTTAAAATCAGCAGCTGCACCAAAATCAAACATGAACTGACAAAGGCCTTAATGATTTTCATCTCTTCTCTAGCAGCATATGCGTACATATTCATGAAGACCCACTTTGAGTTTGCGTTTGGCCTTTGCACAACTTTCTGGCTCTGTGCAAGCAGAAAGCAAGGCTTCAACCTGTGTGGGCTCACACCCACTTCCACCCTCAAATTTGACTAGGAGGTTTTCATTTTAAGCAAACTTAAAATTGCAAAGTGAAACACCAATGAGTTTTCTCTGGCTTGATGTCAAAAGTGAGAGAAACTGCACATTTCGAACGCTCTTGGAGTACAGCTTCATGGGAACACTTCAAAAGCATTAATCATTCCTTCAGGAGACCTCAGGTCTCATGTTTTACGTTTGCTAACAGATATAAATCACAAATCTGGAACATCGGTTCTGATCTCAATTACATTTGACACAATTCTCTTGTCATCAGTTGGGTTAAATATGTTCTACATTAGGTCTAAATCCTATAAACAGTTTAAAAATGCACCTTTAAAATTAAGCATATGCAAAAATGTTTGCAAGACCACAATCTCAATTTCAGGCTATGAAACTTCAGTTTTCAAAAGGTAAAATTATTATATTATGTCATCACTTTTCTAATTTTCTTCTTCATTTTTTTCCCTTATCTCTTTTTAGTTTATAAGAAGTAATGTTACACTAAACTCCAGCGGAAGCTGGAAACATTGCATTGTTTGACTAATTAAAGTTAAAAAGTTTCTCTTGAACAAAATGTCATATCCCTCAATTATACCTAATGAGGAAAAACATAATTCTTAATAGGCCTCTTGTAAATTAAATAGCTCCTTCTGAAAATAAGTAAGAAATGTTAATTATTTGATAGAAACATGAGCTAAAACCTTATTGAAATGTATATAATAGATTGCTATCTAAGGAAAAATGCAATTAAAAATGGATTTTTAAAAAAAGGAAAGGTTGTTTCAGTTCAAAAAAGTTAAAGCTTTTTTTTTTTTTGTCATTCCTTATAGAAACACAGAAATAGGAGACATTGTCATAGTACTTTTCATACCTATAGAAGCAAAAAGGACATTATGTTCCGCTTGCTTCCCAAAAGAGAATTTGCAAAGCTGTACTTAGCATGTCATGGCTGTCTTAAAAATGCAAACGAAGCTTAAAAGCAAATTTTTGAAGTACACAAGTCAGGAAGTTCATAACAAATAATTTAGAGTTTATCTAAAAGGCAAGTTGGTTTAACTATGACATAGGTAACCACTGTTTCATTGACATCAGTTGAAATAATCAGCTAATTGATCAGAAAAAGTAGTAATTCAATGTAGGTATTAAATTCAAATCTCATTTTAACAGTAACTGAAAAACTTTTTGCCTTCTATTTTTCTTAACTGTTGGAATTTTCAGTGGTTGTATAAGCATTTAACAATATTAATAATTATTATTATTTGTGTTTATACAATGCCTTTTTTTAAAAGGCATTTACACACACCAAGTCTTAAAGCTGAAGACCTGAATGTCACAGCAGAGTATCCATGAAATATATTCCTCTCATGCTATTACAGGAAAGCTTCCGGCACTGGTCAAAATTCCCCAAATCTGAAAATAATTTCCTCTGCAATAAAGTAGAAAAAATTTTCAAGAGTTTCTTCATCCACTGAAGAAATTACTTCATTCTCCACCTCCTTCCCACCCAAAAGCACTATCTTCCAGGTTGCTTTTCTCTCTGTTCATGATGGATAAGAGCAAGAGCAATTTAGCTACTCAAACAAGTCTGGTTTGTAGTCTGAAAGTAGAAGTTATTAGCAAAATGCTCTTTGGCTAGTGGCAGCTTAAACAGTGATATATGATTTTGACTCATTTTAAGTAATTTCTTCACAATTCTTAGCTTCTATTCAAGTGAATCTAGGAAATTTTCCCTGTGAAATGGAAAAGATTTGTGCATGTTAAATGAGGGATTATAAAACATTGTTTTTGCAGCTGTCTGATCTCTTGTTAGTGAACACATATTTCATTTACTTCTCTGAGTTCTGGTATACCTCAGACACAGAACGAAGAGACTAATGCAGCTTCTCAGTTTAGTCTGGTTTGAACCTTGAAATAACTTTTAGGAGTAAACAACTGACCTAATTGCATATACAGTAAAAGCATTAAAATGCAATAGTGTCTGCAAAATGCTGTATGGTCAGCAAAATGCTACAGACTTCAAACCAAAAAAAGCTGCAAAACATACTTGTAAAATTTGCTTTACTGCAGACAGACACAATCAGGTTAGTAAAACAGTGTGGTCTTAAAAACTAAAGACAGCTATGTTTCAATTCGAGTCTGGAGAAAAAGAGAATGGCAGAGCAAAACCCCTGAAAAATGTATTTTTTCAAGAGAAGCAACTTTGTTTTCTGATGGGAGGTTGGTTATAACCCCTTGGATGCTCTAGTGAAATGCTCGCTAAACAGCAATGAACATCGTACTTTAAAAACAAATCTAACAAACAATCAGCATATTTTTATACAGCCACCCTTCTATAGTCTCCCGAAAAGATTTACAGTCTCCATAGCTGTAAACGGTATGACTGAGTGATCTCTCAGTGAGAACTGCCATGGTACTGTTGCTTCCCAGCAGGCAGTCCAGTCAGATGATGTAGAGTAGGCGTAGGGAGACAGATCCCATTTGAATGCATGAAAAAAACATGATGCTGAAATTTCATAGCTGTTGTAGAGTTTATTCTAGATGCCTGATCCTCATTTTTTGCTCGCTTGGAGCTTCCGTTCAAACATAATGCTGGATTTGTGCAAAACTGCACTCTGTCACTTGTTTGAATTTATCAGCATTTAATTTATGCCAACTCTGAATGCACTGCGGGGCAGCACAGAAATCACGGGAGCCACACACATTTGATGACCGTGCTGCTTTCATTCCCCTGTCAGCAGGGGCTGCAAAGCCATGCACCCTGGCCTTTTGGAAAGGCAGAGGCAGCAGAAGAAGCGCTCCTGAAAATTCTTGCCACAGATGCCTCTGTGCCTATAAATTGGGACTAATAGCACTTCACTATTTTGAACAGGTCTTAATGCAGAGTTCAGACCTCTCTAATAGATTCCACTCTGAGCCTCAAGTGGTTTCTCCTGTGTCCAACTACCTGCTTCTGCCGAAGCTGCTGACTAGCTTGATAAGGAGCTGGATTAAGCTATTTGTTATCTGCCTGTATTGTACCCCAGATACTTATCTATCTAAGGTACTTATATCAGCATCTTTGCACCTAAGCACTTCCCAGTCCGTAATGGAAAGTGTTTTCTTTCTCATAGTCCTGGAAATAGTATTCTTTTCAATTTATAGATGGGAAGCTGAAGCAGAGAGAGTAAATTTTCCTGCAGTTTTAACAAGAATCCTGAGGAAGAGGACAGACCTGCCCCTCACCGGGCTGTGGGTCAGGCTGTGGCAACAGCTACCTGGCAGGGAAACGAGGGAAAGTTGGGAGAGGAAGGAAAAGATGTTTTAATAAAATGTGTTATTTACCAGCCATACACCAAACCCCATAAATTGCCCGAATCAAAAGAGATGGGGGAAGCTCACTGAAGCCAAACTATTAGTTTTGTGCTTTTTTTATAGGTTTTGGATCATATCATATCCATAACTGCATAATTTAAAAATCCTTATGGAGAATGTGAGCATCCTTATGAATGCCTTTTGGCTGCAACCTCTAAACATTCCCTTGGTGGCAAAAATCAAACCAAACCAAACTAGGCCACACGTCCCAGTAAGGCCTGATTCCTTTGCAGTAATGCCTGCTTATGAATACTCATAAAATTTAAGTTCACAAAATAGTCCTTACAGGTTCTTAAGACAGAAGAAATTTGCCTCAGTTAGGGAAATTAACCCTACAGTAGCAGGAAACCTCATCTCTTCTTACCAGAAACAATTACAATGTGTTGCTATTTTGATATATGACAGTACAGAATTTTGAATTACAATGAGAATAAAACCAACTATTTAGAAGGAATTAGTCAAAAGCAATTAACAATTAACCAAACATTAGTGTCTTTTGTTCTAGCTGACAATCAGTAATTAGCCACTACTTGGGACCATATGTCATATATCTGCTATGGAAATTAAAATGACTGACAAAGGAAATTAGAGTGACTGGGGTCAGTGATTACATTAAGCCAACTGAGTTTAGGCCAAGTCAGTGCATATGTATTGCATATTATGTTCTCTGTGAAGTGTGCTTGGAGCTACAGGAGAAAGGCCCTGCAAGTGACAGGAGGAGAACGAAAAGGCTCCTTCCCTACACACAGCAATGCCTGTGCAGAGGGGGCTCTCCTAGACAGGAGAAGCTGCTGTGTGAGAATCAGGGACAAGATGCATGGCCAAGGCTACAGGGTAACAACAACAAGGGAGATATTTTTCTAGGGACTCAGTGAATACTGTGGAGAGTTTGGGCAACCTTTAAAGACACTGAGAGTGAAGGATTGGTCCCCAAGGACAGAATGACAGGGAAAAGATTGGTTTCCTGTCTTTCTTATTTAGTCTTTCCCTTGTGGCATGTCTGAGATTTCTTTATCTGAAGTGTTTACTGTCTTGTAGTTTTGTTGCCTCTTCTTAGTCGACTTTTGTTTAAAAGCCTGGAAGACATCTGGGTGTTTTATGTGCATATTTTCAGGGAAAAGGGCAGGCAGTTCCACACAGGTCTGTGTTATTCATGTGGTCCAACCACTAAGCTTCTCTGCACCGGCTCATCTCCAGTAGATAAACAGTGAGATAGTATCCCGTGACAAGTTACTCTCTGAAGAACTACAAAGGTAAAAGATTTTTCCCTGGGATGGGGCAGTATTTGTTTCTTCTGAGAGATGACACTGCAAGGATCAGAAAAGGTGTTTCTGACAGCAGGCAGAGTATCTGAATGTGTGTAAGTGACTCAGGGAGATATTTCATTTACCTCATAAGAAAAGTAGGTTCAATTCTGCTGCAAAATGCTTCTGTTTCTTTTTTTT
>VWZG01009391.1:595088-628762 GCA_013396735.1 Grallaria varia | reverse complement strand
TTTTTTTTTTTTTAAAGTGAAAAGACTAGAAACTTGGACCTCATACTCAGTTAGATTTCTCTTTGTAGGACACAAGAGGCCCCAAAATAATCCAGTTCATTTCCTGTCTCTCCTCATGGATCACTGCCTGACTCCTGACTGCTCCAAGATCTTCTCTTCTGCTGATGTGCCAGTCCTTACTGCTGCTTCTAAGAGCTGTTAAGGTCAATGTGCATTTTTGTTCCCTGCCATCTGTGACTCTGCTAATTATTCCAGAGGTATAAAATAGAAACAAAGAGCAGAGAACAGGTAAGTAAATAGAGTGAATCCCTCAAACCAATATGTAAAAAATTTCTAATAATTGCTAGTAAATTCATGGTAATTGCTAAAACTCATAGCTTTTTTTTTTTGCTTTACATAAACAAATTACTAAAATATGTTGCTGTGACTTACAGGTCCCCATTTCATCTCACTCACTAAATGGTTACTGCTCCACACTGTAAACACTGTTTGTACACAATTCTGTAACAACCTCAGTGTATGACAAACTCACAGTAACATCTATAACTTGGTGTCTGGAGCATTTGCACTCACAGAAGGTCTGTCTGGAAGGCCCCTGGGATCAATGAGAATTTTTCCATTGCTTTCAATATGCTTCCTGTGAATCCCAAAGTGAAAAGTAGCTTGCAGGGAGCCTGGATACTGAGCAGGCTGGTATACACAAGTAGGAAGTGCCAGACTGTAAAATTCTGGGAAATGTTTTTGCTTACAAGCCAGACTGCTGGGTCGGTGGGAAGCTTCTGCCTTTGGTCTCCTTAGCAGTCCCTGGTGCAGCTGGAGCTACCAAGCATTTAGCAACAGCGACAGCAAAGGCCTGACCTCCGCTCTAGCGCTTCGGCAATATCGCTTCACCCCACATGAGTGAATTCTAAATTTAAAAAACAACCCTAATGGTTCTTTCATGCACTTCAGTAAGCAATTTTTCTTTTAAATGTGTAACATATTCTATGTCTATGTGTTTTCTTCTCCTCCACTGCCCTCTCTCTCTTCTCCATTCTCTAAGGCAAGGGATTTTTTAACAATTTTTCCTCTGCTGTGCATGGGAACACCATTCAAACTTGTCCTGTGTCAGTCAAAGCTCATCACTCCACAGTCAGGCATATTAGCTTAATCCTGCCACAAAGTTCTGATTTTTTGAAAATCTGAGACCTGAGTTTGTCAGCCAACAAACAGCATCAAATTCCTTGTTCTGCATGTTGAATGATGAAATGTCTACACTTTTTCTGGCTTCTGGTTTCCCAGCAGTTCATACACTTCTACAATGGGAACTTCAAAACTTTCATTAATTATTAGTAGCCCGGGTCAGAGAAATTTAGCTGGAATCACATTCCCCTGGAACATTCAGGTCTGCTAGCACGGTACAAGATCAGTTCTAATTTTGTCAAAATTATCTTTCCAAAAATACCTGGAATACGTTTCTGACAATGTTACGGCACTCAAATTTTAAGTTTTTAGTTCAAACTGTTCTGTTTATACTAACAAATTTAAAAACCAAAGTAACTCTTACTTGAAAGTTAATTCAAGGACCTGAGGACACTCGTATTTAATTTCTCATGGTTTTCTAAATTGAAATATTTTTATAAGACAAAATGTTCATGTGATCCAGGAAACTTCAGTATAACACTAATCAGAGAGGACTCTAATACACATTTCAATGAAGTACCTTGCTGTACAGGCTACCAAATATGTTAATCACATATCTGATATTTCCTATTTGATCTAATGTAAAGGTAGAAGTAGTCTGGAAATAATGAACTTGATAGAATGCCTTTGCAGTTAAGATTTTTTTTAATGTATGCTATACAGTGTATCATGGATCATAAAAGGAACACAAATCAAACTAGCTAGTTTAGTCTAAATGAAGAACAAAGTCAAATGCCTTTTGCTATAAAACCCAGGTAGATGCCAGGTACATTTAAAGACCTTAATACATCCCAAAGCTTTCAGCATTTCTCAGCCTTATGTATTTTGCAGTGTGATTGTTTAAATGAAATATTTCAGTACAAAAAGGTAAATATACACACAAGCACACATTCACGCACAACAAACACTGTCATACATGCAGCGTAGCTTAAGTGTCATCTATCTTCAAAAATAGTATGAAAAATGATTTTGTATCTGTCATTAAAAATACATAAGAAAAATACAGGAAAAATAGACACTTAAATACAAGCAGGGTAAGTTTTATAGATATTAGCTCCTTTCTTTGGAATGCATTAAGTAACTTCTCTTGTGCCTTTCTCAGCTTGCTTTTTAATATCCTGTAAGCTGCTTTCTCTATCTAACTTGCTACAAATTACTTTTAAACACAGGCTTCTAATAGTGACAGGGTTTTCCACATCCTTAAACTGAAAATTCCTGTAAACATTAGCTACTAATTCAATAAACATGGGGCCTGCAAAACAGCACAAGCCTCAGCTCTCATTTCCTGCACATTGACCTTTCTCTCAGAACCAGCTATAGTGAATTACGCTGCTCCAGATTAAAATTTCAAAATTAAAATCTGGACAATCACTGTCCCTTGAGCAGTATTAATGGGGTCCCAATCCAAAATCCAGGTTAAGTCTCATGTTTAATATCACTGGTTTGCGTGAGCCTCCTGGAAAAGCTTTGTGCTGTCCTCTGCTAAGTGTCCTGTGACACATAAAAAGCAAATGGTGAGAAAGTAAAGTAAAATCTGTTTGCATTTTTTTTATGGAGTTAATTACAAATGTTTGCTAATTCCACTGAGAGGATCAAATTCTTCTCTCTAAAGGCAGTATAAGTCCGCTGAAACCATCTGAATTGCTCTGAATTCATTCCAGGTAAATGCCAGAAGAATTTTTCCCTTTGGACTGCAAAGACACAATGTTAAATGTGTTGAACAAGAAATCAGAACTCCAAAAGACAAAGAGTTAATTAGTACACAGCTGAATATATAAACTAAATAAATTATCCAGGACATATTGTGCCTAAAGAAGTGGTGCCAAGCACAGCTATTCTGAAAAGCTGTCAGATGCGGGCGTTTGGTGGTTTGCACAGCACACAGAGACTGACGAATGCCTCCCTCGAGCCTGACACCATTGATGCTCTATAACCTTAACTGCGATCTGATTCCAGACTCTTCTCCCTCTTTTGCTGTTGGCAGTCACATCTACCTGTGAGTGGACAAAACTCCAGATGTGGTAACTCAAAGATGGAGCCTCCCTCCCTGAACTGATACGTGATAGGAATGCTTAATCTTGAAACTGCTTGGAAAGATTAAAATAGCACTTGTCATCTCTTTTCCGAAAAAGAAAATAAACCTGATTTTCTAAACTGAACGAGACCTACTATAATTATGTGACAAAGTGAATACCAGACGCAGAATGGCAAAGCAAAGAGTCTGAAGCATAAAAGCCAAACAAAACATCCAAGTCTGTCTACTTTTCCCCTTACTTTTGTTGAAATAGTTGACACATATGCATAACCAACCGTACTTAGCACATCTGCATTCAGAGGTCAACTGTATCTCTAAAAATAATTCTGATACTAATTGCGAGAATGATCAAGTCAGCT
The DNA here is from genome assembly GCA_013396735.1 of Grallaria varia. Lineage (NCBI taxonomy): Eukaryota > Metazoa > Chordata > Aves > Passeriformes > Formicariidae > Grallaria > Grallaria varia. The sequence continues at coordinate 625,186 of VWZG01009391.1, read as the reverse complement.
CAGACATACATGCCAATGACATGAGTCAGCAAAAAATACATCCAGCTGTTCTGTCCTTGAAAGAGTTCTCTGGCTTACACAATGCAAAACTCCATCCTCTTTTTCTTCTTTTATTTGCCTCATGGACCATGGGTCACAGTTTCATTTTGTCCTTCTGATCATTAACTTCAAGGGACAAGAAGAATGATTTCACTGGAACATTTCAAAAGAATGAGAGTCTTGAATCAAGTTCAGTGACTCCTGCTCTTTTTACCTCTCTGAACTGTGAAACAGACCCTTTTCTTCTACATCTGCGCTGCCAACGCCCCCGTGCTCTACTGGCTCTTCTCCCACCTTCTGCGCTTTTGCCAATGCTCTCCCATTATGTTGCCTAAAATCTTTAGACTTTCTGGTGCTTCCTTAGATGTATGCAGCATTTTGCTCGGCTTTGAAGATTGTGTCAGCAGAAGGAGGAAGAAGATACAGTACAGTCAGGGACCTTAGATATCCAAAAGATGTTTTTGAAAAATTTCCTTTTCACAGTTTGTATTACCTATAATGTATTCTGAATTGCATTAATCAAAGGAGCAAATTGCCATTACACCCTGTAAGCACTACAGAAACAGACCTAAAAGCATTTTTTCTTTCCTTTTTTTCATACTAAAAGAATTTGATTATTATCGTGTTTTGTATTACTTTAACATTTTAATAGAATTCATAGTCAGTGGCCTTTTGCTAACTGCAAACCAGTTTACAATGCAATAGTCCTTGTGTAAATTGGTATTTTCAGTGTAATACTATCACTGGTTCTGGCAGCCACTGAAAAGAAACTACTTCCAGAGATGTCTTATTTACATCTGATGACAATACATTCTAACACTTCTAATATACAGGCTGGAATCTTAGGTGCTGTAAATTGAATTAACTCTCTTGAAGCAGCAGAACATTCATTTATTTTAATAAGCACACAATTAATTTATTTGTTTCCTTAATTCATGGTCAGGAAGGTATTTCTGTTTTCTCAGTGAATCAAGATATCACACATAAGATGCACACTTTCTGTGTGCTTCTTCCCATGCATTTCTTTATGTGCAAACAGAGTGTCTTTTCTTTAAGGTTATGCCTCTTCTGCAAGTTCACAGGGATTGAACAGGCCTTTTTTATAGTGTTAACAAAATCAGAAGACTCCAGAAAAAGGAAATGTCCTTTCTCATGCTGAGGACCTGACAGAGAGAAGATTGGTGGTTTTCAGTAAGTGAGCTGCTTGATTGAAGTCAGACAGTTACTTAGGTCTCATTACGTGTGGTTAATTTGGCTAAGAATAGACACAATCAAACCAGACATCAATGTCTTAAAAGCCACTCATGGGATAAACAACAGCTTCTTTCTTTAAGCTACTTAATTTTTACCATCAAATTAATATTTTATTATTCCTTAGGGTCCCTGATATGGTCTTTATGGTTTTAGTATGTGCAACACACCACATACACAAACTCTAAATAGGGTCTTGCAAGTCTGTTGAGAAAAGTTGCTGGAACTAAATATTTTCATTTCCAACAGAAGTAATTAACTGTGTTTAATGTTATAATAGTTTAAGTAAGAATGAGCAAGACAATAAAAAGATAAATATAAATAAATACAATTTCCAGATTGCTTATCTGTAACGTTGGCTTCTGTTGTCATCTGTAAATATCATGTTTAAAGCTGTTGATTGAGTCTCCTGCTGGTAAGTATAAATTTCATAGCCTAAGCCATCCCATATTTCATACAAGAGACTTCATAAAGGAGACAGATTTATAATTTTTTTTCACTGATCTCAAAATTATCATTTACTTTTTATACGATTTTTTGCATCATTTACTGAGAAGGTATTCATGGCTTTATAGACCCTTTCTTTTTTCATCAGTCATTCAGAAGTAAAAGATTTATGAAGTCAAATATTTTTTATCATGCTCTGATTCATACAAGCATGTTGGATGAAATTGGTGATGCTTCAGTCAAAATAAATGTTCACAGTAATGAATTTATACTTTTTAATAATGCAGAAGAGGTGAATTAAGAAATAGGATGGCATGAACACATAGAAAATGACAGATTAATATGGGCCAACATTTTCAAAAAGGACTTCATTAATTAATTATACCTTCTCATTTGTTTTAATACTTGGGTATTTTTTTTCTAGATTGCTATAAGTATTGGAGGAAAAAAAGGAAAAACACCTGCCACATTTTGAGCTGTGACTGCATCAAACAGGCAGAAAGGTAATAAATTTTTCGTCAGAAATGGCTAAAACAGTTGAGGCTAGAACATGTCAATAGTAACACACAAAGGAAACAAAATTCTTTCATATTTCATACAATTCAGGGACCACATAATTAGCGACTTGTGAACACTGTGGGATTAGATATGCTCTTAACCTAAGTTTATGCACATTTTGAGAAGTTTTCTGCACACCTCCCAGTGATATTGGCACACTCTGTGAAGGATTCAGTCAGGTGGTTTTTAGTAAGACCAGAGGGATTCCTTTATGCCTCTGTAGTATGTGCTTCTGTAATAATAAGCCTTTAACTAGAATTTACATGGGTCCATTTCTGTCTGGCTCCCAAAACATGCACAAGGACTGTTCACAGCTTTGTACTTATATGCCCTTACATAGATCACTTTACATTAATGTGGAATTATACATTTTTCGCAGAACATATGACAGATAGACAGTATAGTGTCCTGTCAAAAATATGCCAGGAAAAAGCAGCTACCAGTCTTAGTGGTCATTAGCAAATACCTGGATTAAATTCCATATGGAAGCAATCTGATTATCAAGACAGATTTCTACAAATGATGAGCAGCCTGACTGTAGAAAAGCACAGAGGATTACAGGAGAATGACCGTATCAGAGCAAAAAAGAGCACAGTTAGAGAGCTTAATCTGAGCTGAGTGGAACAGGCCAACTGCAGCCAAGTAGGGTAGGATGGCTCCATCGGAGCATAACAAAGTAGGCCAGTAGTGCTGGCAGAGGGAAAAGCAGCATGAGCCAACTCTATCAGGAGAAAAAGAGGAGCTGAGAAGAACTCAGTTCCTTTGATGAATAGTGGAATGAGCCAGGCTCTTTAAAGAGAGAATCAGACCACACTTAGCAGAGGAGACAATTGTACAGCAACAGCACTTAAAAAGCTTGAAATCAATATAACTTGATTGGAAAGAACTCCAAGTATTATGCCAGAAGAAGCTGCTTTAGGCTGGAAACAGAGTCAAAACCCATGAAGTACTCCATGTAAAATAGCTTGACATGCAGCATGCTATAGTCCGACAGACTACTAAAGAGAAAGTGGCTGAAGCCACAGTTTAGAGAGCTCATGGAAATGTGTGTGGATCAATGCTACTAGCAACAAGATCAGTGACTCAAAAAGGGTCTCTCACTGTATTTAATTTCCATCCATATTTCTACCCTCTACTTTGTGTTCTAATGATACATTGAGAAGACAAGATATGTAATCACAGAATTTTTGAGGAATGATTTTGAGAGAAATATAACCTAGTAATTCTTTCCATTCGTTGCAAATTATGATGTAAAAACAAAGTGAGGGGATTGCTGTAACTGTTCAGTCACAGACAAATGGAACCAAGAAGTAAAAGTTTAAAGTAATTTTATGAAGCAAATATTTTCCATTTTGTACCTCAGAAGTTTGCATTGAAGCAACAAGTAAACTCTTTCCTCTGTCAAATTGCAAATCTGGAAGAAGCAGACATCTCTGAATAGGTGTTGGGGAGATGCATCATGCTTCCTGTAAAAGAAACAGTCTCTGTGCTTTAGTTTAAATATCTTTACTTTATTAGTTTAGCTATCTTTTCCATTTTTTTAGTTTCACTATTACTATGATGATCTTCTTCAGGTTAGAAGGCAGCAAGAAGTTTATAAAGACATGAGGAAGCGTGGCACAGAGCTGTCATGGACATTTATGTCCATCAGTGCATGTATATTGGTCATTGTGGTCAGTGTATCTTATTAATGGCAAAATAGAAATTGGGAACTTGGATGTTAATTTTCAAAACAGAAATATGTAAAAATAAACATGTTATTACCTTTGTGGGTTTTTTTTTTCCTTTGCACTTTATTCTGGGTAAAGAATTGCCTTATGAATCCCTCTGGAATGATAAATGGAGGATGTTTTCATACTGCTTCCTTTTCCAAAGCTCAATCCTTCGTTGTGGTAATGATTAATCCTTGAGTATTCATTAGCCTTTCTGCATAATCCTGATTCTCGGAATGACAGTAAGGAGGATTCCTTATAACAGAATGATGTAATGCTATGGGAAATTAGACACTGAGAGTACCAGTATAATAATGTTACATTAAAGAGAGATAATCACAAGAGGAAAAAGTCTTACAGTGTCACAGCATGCCCATGAAGGTATCTGGGTTACAGAATCAATGTGTTTTCTACAACCTCCTGTCCATGTCAAGCTTTAATAATGCCACTCATCATGATATTAGACAGAGCAGGCTGAGTTTGCATTATTCTAGTAGCTTCAAGCCAGAACTGCAAATCCTGATTGTGTCAGATAACCTCAGTTTAAAAAAAAAAAAAAAAAAATAGGGGCAGGGGGGCAGAATAAGAAAACAAAAAGAAAGGTCTCTAATTCTCCAGGGACTGTCTATTACAGCCAAATCCCTTCCAAGAAACAAAGTACAATTTGACAATTTGTGGTAAATTAACATTCCTGAGAGTGAATAGTAGCTGAATTTCTGCCAGAGAACGAAGCTGCCCGAGAGACTCACATGTGATGCTAAACTGGAGTGTCCAGGCAACCATTTGATGGAGATTCGTTTTGGCCCATGTGTAAAAATAACAGCGAAGCCATAACAAAAGTCTCATAAACACGTGTGTGAAAGCCTATAGGGAAGAAAAAAACCCCAACTTCCCTCAACTTTATACAGCAATTAGCAACATAAAAGATGCAAAAGAATAGAAAGATCACTTAGTATAATGTTTAATAGAAAATAAGCAAGCAAGGAGCACTGAGAGTAAAGAAAGACACATGATAATATGTAGAATGTCCTTATGCTATCTCAATTTAAATCTAGCCTGAAAACTCTTCTATTTGCATTGACTATTCAGGTTTATCCTCCTCTTTCCCCACTTTATAGAGGACTTTGAACTGCCTACTTGATGTTAAAAACAGTATATAAATTGAAACTCTATTATGCTTCAGAGCAGATAAAGATATTGCAAATGCAAAGAAAAACTTTCAAATGAGGCACACTACAGCTGGAAATGTAAACCACGTTAATCCAAGAAGTTTTCGGGTTTTAGTTGTGCCAAAGGAAGAGAGAAGTCAAAGGTGAAGTTTTAAAGAATAGAGGAAGGGATATGAAACAAAGTCATAGAGGATAGTAAACTAGCTGAATAACAAATGATAGCACACACTGTCAGATGAGTCCAAGGGACCAGGCAGAAAGCCAACAAATATGGTTGTAATATTAAAAGAAGAAATGAAAATCATCAAGAAAATTATAGACACATTAAATGTCTGTATGTGGGGAGGAAAGAGGGCAAAAGTAAGTGACACAGAAAGAGTTGGATGAGTGCATGAGATTATATTTTACAGCACATGCATAACACTCTAGGTTTGTTACAGTTCACACATGGCAGCAATAAGGGCATCCTAAATATCAGATAAAATCTGGCTATATTAGACTGAATGTGAATTTTTACATTGATTTTAACAGAGCCAAGATTTCATTCATTAACAGATGATTTTAATACCCACTTCAATGAGGTAGGAAAAAGAAATATTTCATTTTGTATAGGGGAAACTTGGACTCCAGTAGACAAAAAGTCATATTCTGTAATGCTTCGTTGCCTCTATAAGGCCTAGGGACTCTGAATTTTAACAGCCATATGTCTAGCATGTAGAATAAGACTTGAAACCAAGATTTAAATGTTCAGCTTTTCACTACAATAATTCAGATGGAATTAGCTAGGTAACAAATAAAGAGCACTGCCTTGAGCTAAGCCAACAGGAGTAATCTTACACTAGACATGTAGAAAAAATTTGGGCTTTCCCAGGTATGCTTAGCCAAAAAAGCCCATTTAATGATTTGGGATTTTTTAGCAAAAACTCTGCCAATAACTGAGAAATGTGTCTGATTAGCTCAGCTGTGGCACAACACAAACGCAGCCACATAGTATTGTTTCAGGTCAGAAGGTTCTCGTAGTTCACCAGAAGAAATGTCAGAAGACACATTCATTAGGTCCCCAGTATATGGATGAGGAATACCTTAGGAAATACAGAGTAAAGAAGTCTGTAACTCAGCCTTTCAAATTCAGGGTAAGAAGGAAACAACTCCTGCATCTAAGCATTTGTTTGTATTCCTTGAATGAACGGTTCATGACTTTTCCTCTTCAAACAGATGTTGGAGGACTTCTTGAATACATATTAAAGAATTATTGACAAAGAAACTTCTGAAATAAAATGCTGGGAGTACAACCTAGACTTATCCCTTCTCACAGATGAATGCCCTGCAAAAATTAAAAGCCTTGTACTATCTTTTATTCTTCTTGCTGATGAAGCTAGTCTTGCTTTATTTGCTGTTTGCATTATTTGTTATGACACAAAGTTATCAACACAGAAGTTGTGTATTAATTCCAGAAAATATGGTGACTTATTCATTGTGGCATATATGCCTTGTAAACCTCCTGATGTGTGGAAATGAACAGTGCTCAGGAACTGTAAGTGCTTCCTCATCTAGTGGCGGTCATGAAGATTTCCCACTCACCATAGCTATCCAAAGTATGGGCAATATGCATATCCACATACACCCAAAGATGTTCCAGGTAGGACAAAAAAATTACTAATTTTTTTTGCTTAGAAGACCGGAAATCGTAACAAGGTTAAAGCATTATTGGACCTTAAACTTTAATTATGTCTCATTTTCAGTGAGTAAGGTATATAAAAACGTTCACTTTGCAACTGGTTGGAACACCAAAGTGCTCCAGGCCCCCGACTGTCTTCAGCCAGTTGGAAGCTCATTCTGCTTCCCCTAAACCAAGGATTACATAAGCACTCCACTTCATCCAAAATCACCAAAGCTCCAGCAGCTGAAACCTGAGCAAAAAAACCCACTAAATTTAGTCTGAAATAAAGGAACAGTAGCAAGGTCTATCCCATTGCCTGAGCTACAGCTGCAGGACTGTAGTTGTAGCTGGATGCAGGAAGGATTTCTGTGTGTGCACCTCAAGTTTCTTGGACCAGTTTCCACAAAATGTGCCTTTGATCTCCCAGATCTCCCAAAGTTTTTATTAACAAAGTAACCTTCCCTCTTCCTTGCTGCTGGGGCTTTCCTCATGACTATTTGTCCTGCAGTCTGGCAGTCTACCCCTAGGCGGCTTGTGCATGAATTATTACAATGTTCTATAATGCAGGGATCAACAAAACACTCTGTCTTATTACAAACATGATTTTCCAAATTATTATTATTATAGAGTTGCCTGCCGAGATGTTGTTTTTCAGTCAGGATGTTTCTTATATATCAATTTTCTCTTTCTGTATCAGCCAGGGACCACTCTCCTGGAAGTACAGAACCTTTGTAAAAAAGAAATCCAACTAGCAAGCAGAACTATTTAGTCCAAATCATTTTTTGAGTTGTTGACCAGCTACAGGCTTTAAGTTGAATAACCATAAACTATTGAGCCAGACTAGAGTATTGTATATTGCTCTGGAGCCAAAAATAATCTTTTTTCCCCTATTAAAAAAAAAAAACAAAAAAACAACAAAACAACAAACCAAACAAGCAACTATTATTGCCCTAAGCTTCTGACTTAGATTTATGTAAAATTAAGTTGGATGCATCTTTCCACATTTCTAATTGTTTCTTCACCTCTAACTACTATAATTAGAGTTATAGTACAGAAGAGAGCGATAAAAAGGTTAAGTACCAATACATTAAAAATAAAAAAACTACTCAACACACTTCTCAAATACGTAGAGCACAGGTTACAAGAAAGTAATTTGTATGAAAGTTTTAATTATGATAACATTGGCCAGGCTATATACTTCACCTTAAGCTGAACCATTCAGGCCTTGCACTCTGAGTCTGACACTGGGTGAGCAAGGGTCAAGACATATATAACACACAAATAACCAGTCAATCAGCTGTATTCACCAAGTAATTATGTAAGGTGTTTCATCATCTGTCTCCTTATACCTATGCTTATGAGCTAAATCTGGAAGTTGTCCTCACCATCTGCACCCCAGCTGCAACCTGCACTTACAATGCAGTGACCAAGTTTAACCTACCCTGCAAAGGGGAACTCTGTCTGGTGTTTTCTCCTTATAAGACTGTCCCCAGTTGTTGCTAGAATAGATAGGGAGAGAGAGAGAGGGGTGTATCAAACTAGAAAAAAATGTTGTAAGCCTGATGTTCATGAACAATCCTTAGTTCTCCTTGAAATTCAAGTATCTAAATGTGGAATTTTCTCATTTTTTTTCTAAAGGTACTCATAGAACTTCAATAGCTGAGAGGCATTATAATGGAAAATCAGTTAAAGAAAACAATGCATTTTATTGTCATAAAATCACAATATAACTCATAAAAGAATAATAATGTTTTTAAACATAAGAGTCTGTGAAATACATAAAGTAGTTGAAAGAAATGCTTTAGTGGGGGTTATAGCCATTCATTGAATGGGTTATCAGCTTAACACATCAAAGCAAGGCAAGTCTGAGAACAAGATTGGGTTTTACTGATCCTGAACCACCTATGCCACTACGAAACAAAATCCGAAGGCAAAAAAAGCCCCAGTAAAGTGCACAGTACTTTGTAAGTAAAATATATTCTGCCATTTTATAAATAGGGCAAGACATAGATATCAAAAAGTTTAAAAAAACAACAACAACAACAACACAAAAACAGAACAGAGAAATGCATATTTAAAAAATAAAGGTAATAATATTTACTAACATGGAAGTACAGGTGTGAGCAACTAGCAATGTTGTTGCTTATGATTAATTCCCAGTTGTGCCTTTAAATGTTCACATCATTGTTTTTATTAAGTCTTCTACTGCTCAAACCTCTGCTTATCTGAATGGTGGTAAAGATTCAAGATTAGCAAGGTTTGTGTTGATTCAGAAACAAATTACTTGCAGCATCTAGTTAGAAATTGCTTCTCCATTTTCTTTATATTCACATTTCTTTTTAATTATCTTTTCCTCATAAATGGCTCACAAAGACTGACTGTATTGATGACAGTGTTTAGACCTAAACAGTTTTTTAAAGAGGATCAATTAAAAACCTTTTTTGTAGCCCCTATATTTTATTGTAGATTCTTTAGAGACTGCCTCATTAAGACCTATGAATATTATAAGGTCTGTATTCTACAAAACCACATAGAAGTATGTGAATAATTTGAACATTGTGTTTACAAGTAATCAGTCCTGCCAAGATCAGGCTCTAAGTTTGCACAATTAAGAATTTGACAGGATCTCTAAACTGGTATAATTCTATAGTCTAAAACAACAAGTTCTTTTTTAGTTTTGCCTATAGTTCAGACTGAAAAGAGTATGTTTAAAATTATATTTGACAAATATATTAAATTAGATTCTTTCATTTAAAAGCATTATTACAAGAAAAGTATGCAATAAATCTAAAATTAGTTTCCTCTGAAGAAAAATTAAAAACAAATATTTACAGAGAATTTTGGACCAGATATGCAATGGGAAACACATGTTTTTCACAGACTGAAAATGGGTTTTGTCTCATACAGAAACTATGCAGCTGTCCTTATCCTTCAGCCTCCTCACCCCCTTTGTGGCACTTCTTCATGTGGTTCTAGCATTGGGGAATTCCAAAATTCTCTAGAATTCCCTCTAATTTCTTCATGCCTCCCAAATCCTCCAATTCAGGAAGCTGTTACGGAATAACAGAGGGCACACAACAGGTTTTAACTAATGAAAATAATTAAATAAAGTGTAAAGATTTGCACTCCTTTATCAGTAGGTCCAAAATGAGATAGTAAATAAAGTTGCAGGCTAATTAAACCATATTCATTTTATCTTATCTATTTCTTCCCAAGCGTCCTAGACAGCTGTACCTTACAAAACAGATAGATATCCTAAAGAATAAATTCTCATTAGGGAGGTACTATCAAACATGCATTTTCTTGTATGCCACACAAAAACAAAAAAAACCAAAAAACAAACAAAAAAAACCCCACAAACTTTAAAATGCAATTTTACAGCTTCTTTTGTAGCAAAGTACAAATAAGGTACCATAGAATAAAAAAAGTAAAGCAGAATAAAAATGTGTTGCCTGTTCATTGCCAGCATGAGATATTTCTTCAAGGACAAAAGCAAGGGAGTCCTGCATGGAATGCTATTATTTCTGTGTTATCATCTCTCAGTGAGATACCACAAGTTCCAGCATATTCGGGTTTTCCTTATCTTCCCACTGTAGTGGTTATGTACTTACATAAGATTCCCAAATTTCACTCTAAAACAGCAAAGCTCTTGCACTCGTTTTGGGACGTGAATCGATTCGTGACTGTTCACAGCTTGTGTTGCTGGTACAGTTTCTAGCCTACTTTAATGTCACTATCTAATAGTAATAAGGAATTTGATAGCAAAAGCAACAACTCAGAAGTGTAACTAGCTCACACAACAGAAATTTACTAGAAACCAGCTCTTTTTCAGGCACTTACCATGGCTGCTGTTTCAAAAACCTGTGGCTAGCACCTTATTTCATCGCCAAACATGTCATTTTGACTCATTCATCAAAAGCACTTACTTCAGTCTCAGGCAGCTGCAAAACCATTTGAGGTTATCTCGCCAGAGAAGGAGCCTTCATATCCTGCTTGACTTAAAAAGCACCTTTGCTCTTTACATACCGGAAGGTAAATACACTATAAAAATGCCAAGGCCTACCACAGTTCAGCTATTTGAGAGCCTCGTGAAGAAAAGGCACACAGAGAACCTGAGTAGATGCTGCCCATGAACTTTTCAAAGAATGCAAGAACATAATTCTTGTGTCTCTGAGGTGAGCAAGTCATCAACTCACTCCTAATTCATTCTGCTCTTAACAAGCTTACAGAGCAAACCACTACAGAGAAAGGCGTGCTTTAAAGAGAGGCCAACAGCAACTCCACTCCCCAGCTGTGCTGTGAATCTTCTCAGGAGACAAGAGCTAGGCATGGCCTTCCTCCTGGCGCCGTGTAGCATTTATTATTAACTGTAAGTGGCAGCAGTCGTATAATTAAAAATTCCTTTCAATTCTTTGATTTTACAAACAAAAGATGAACACATTTGAACCGTGTTCCCAAGGATAAACACCTAGTCAGGCTCTAGAGATGGCACCTTTATAGTAAATGCTCATGTTGAGATCCCCCTGCTCATGAAGACAAGGGTTCCTACCAGCAACAGTCACAAATGCTTACATTTACCAATGTTAGCAGATGCCACTTTATTAAAGACAGCGCTGGAATGAACTCCCCAAGTTTAAATTTCATAAAGTTTGTTGAGGAAACATTTTTGAAAAGAGAAACTGTGTTCTAATGATGTTCACATGTTTCCCCAACGAATGAAAGCTGATATGTGCAGGCGTTGAAAGCATTACATTCTAATTTCATTAAAGTGAGGGAGGGTACCTAGAAAAAGCACACAAGTAAATGCTGTTGACCTCCCTGACAAGAGGCTGAAAAGGAACCTGCTCTGGGAAGCCAAGACTTTTTGCCTCTGTAACAACTGGGTAGGTGATCCCTGTCTTGGAAAATTTATGGTATCATTTTATTTTTAGCAGATGTCCTCTAAAAGCAAACAGTTTTGTTTTATGCTACACAGATCTTATGGTTAATTACACACTGTAACGTGGAGGTTCAGTAATGCTGCAAATATCAACATAATTTTCTAAAATCGATTATGAATCAAAAGGGGGAAAAATTCTCCTGATACTGATCTAAAGCTTCAAGATAAAAGGTTAATCAAAACAAGACTTTTGCCTTTGCTTTCTATAAACTTGTTATTTTAAGGGGAAAAGGTAAAAGTTGAAACTTTGTATGGACCTCGCTAATTAAATTATCATTTACCCCAAATGAGTCTTGCAACTCCAATAAAGATGATCAGATGCCAAAATAAGCCTTATGTATGAGTAGTCATGGCCATGGATTTATAATCCAAGAGTTTATTTTGGATATTTAATTTTTTTTCAAGTGTGGTAATAGTCCTACTTGCATCTCTTGCTCTACCTAAGTGAAACCAGTTCAAATCATCAATTCCATTTTATTAGTGGAACCCATGATGATAGGCCTCTTGCTTATTTAAGCTGTGGTGTTTTTTTCCTGAGAAGGTATTGCTGAGCTGCATCTTGCAGAAATCCATCATCTCAAGCCAACTAAAAGAAGCAACAACAATTAAATCTGATATTGTAGTCCCATGGAAAAATTTCACAAATAGAGAGGTTGATTAAAAAGGAAGCATCACCTTTCAATATCAAAACTTCTCCCATGTTAAATGCTTTCCAGTTTCAAAGATAAAACTTGATCCTTCAAGCCCTTGGATGTGAACAAAACTGCTGTTGATGGGGTGTTTGCTTCCCTCATTTTTCCCCTAATTAGCAAAGTTCAAGGTGGAAATACATGAATTTTTTGAAAAACAAAATACAAATGGACAGAAACAACACATCTGTGAATTTGCTGTTCATTATGCATGGTTTGTAAGAATGCATTTTTCAAAAAGAAAGTCATTAAAGTAATTCTGCTGCTCTGTTTTGCAGGTCTTCGTGACAGTTTAAGCAATAAAATGGTTTAATCTCTCTGGATTGCAAAAACAGAAACCCCTGACAAGGACAGGAGATTGGCAGAATTCATAATAATATATTTTTACTTATGTCACATATTTGTAATTTCAAGGACATGATTCACAATGACCCTATTGTAATGTTGCGTAGGCATTGTTCTACACTGATTTGCATTAATATCTACAGAAGAGTTTTCCTCTCTTAGTACTGCTTCAGAGGCTATGCTTGTCATTAAAATTCTGGTCACAGATGTGGGTTAAAATATCTCTAACCTTTACAAATGTATTATGTGGCACTACTGACATAGCTTTTATTGCAGATAAAATCTATAACAAATCCTGTGTGTGACAGGAGAGGTACATGATTTTGTATTAAACTCAGATGACAGAGATGCATTCCTTGCTTGTACTTTTAAAATGCTTTGGCTATAGTAACAATGAGTTAGGCTTTCTACTCCATTGCTGTTTGAAAGCCATTAAATCTATTTATATTTTTTTCTACTTTGGTGCGTTAATAAATTTTTCTTAAACTGTCTTTCAGAAGAGGACATAAAGTAGTGGAAATATTTCAACACACTTCCAACCTTGGTTGAATCTATCAGAAGTAAATAAGAAATCAGTTTATTAGGATGGACTACCTAACATCTATCACTGAACACAGACCATGATCCTCTGCTTCTGTTTCCTAACTTCGATTGGTATTCACATGCCTGAAATGGTCTCACATGAATGTATTTATTTTTCAACTACTTTTTGCAGAACCAACTGTATAAACAGTATTTTGAACAGCACTTTGACTTGCCCATACGTGCCATAGGAATGTAGTGCTTTCCCCATCAATATACTCACAGTATTGTAATCCTGGATATTTTTACACAAGAAAGTTGCATCAGTTCACCAAGTGAAAAACTAGTGTTTAACGGATATTGTTCCCCAATAATTACTTTTTCTGCAACAAGAGTATCTTTATTTTGCTTATATCAACTGGGTATAATTCCACCCTTGCTGCAAAATAATGGTTTCTACTGGATAAGGTGAGAATTTTCTTTGGTAGTTATATTGGCATAGCTATCACCAAAATCTGACCACCAGATCTACCACTGTAACTCTGTCATTGTGCAGCTGGAGGAGAGAGTTTGCTGTGGGTTGAGACTTAAATTTCATAAGTTAATTACTCTTACCATGTAGAGCTGAAGACTTCATTGCCTTGTGACATCAAACACACTCTAGGATGAGCCTGCCCTAATGAGCACAGTGCAATATATTCTTCCATTTTACAATATCGTAGGCATCTGTATCAGAGCTTTTGACCATATTATTGCATTATCCATATGGTTATATTAATACAAAAGCTGACTACTTTTTATTCTGTCTTTAAAGGAAAGAGGATCATACCAGGTGATTTTTGCTGCCTCATCTGTCAGGTGGGACTAACAAAATATATTTGAATCTCGTATTTACTGGTGGAAAGAGCAATATCTATACTAATGGATGACCCGTAATTACAATATGTTTTCTTTGGGAAGAGGAATTAGAAAAGGGGGAAAACTTAACCAAATAATAAATTAAATTAAATTAACTAATAATGGTTATGACATCTTTAATTTTTACCCCAGGAAGCAGGTTGTAACGCAAGGATACAGGGAGTGGCTGGGGCAAGAGCTTACTGATGAAAAAATGTAGGGAAAAGAACAAAACAAAAAGTAATGAAATGGTGGCATGGAAAGTTAGAGAAGTACTAAATTTTTAATGGAATAAGGGGTGAGATTTGGCGGATTAAGATGATACATGCTTGAATTTGAAGGCTTCCAATGTCTTTTTCCACACAGAAAGGAGGTATTTTGGAGAGGAATTCTCAGGTATATCAAAAACACATGCTGTTCAGCATTGAGGTGTTGTCAAGTGTGTGCTGCTCTCCACTGCTGGCATGGGACTGGGGTGTGCAGAGCTAGGAGAGAACCCTCCAGTGCACTAGCTGCACACTCAGAATGCAAGGAGGAAAAGTGAAAGACAGCACTCAAGTGTCTTTAACTGCTATTCCCTTCTTATTTAACCCTTCATTCAGCACAGCAAGAACTTGTCACAGTAACTGGGGACTGGATATTCAAGTAGAAGAGCTGGGACATGGCCCACCACTGGGTTGCCATCTGCACCTCTACACTCACTACAAGGCTGCTGCACGCCAGCACACTACTGAGAGCCAAGGAACAGGCCATGAGAACAGATGCTTTGGGCCCCATAAGCGGGTAGTCAACTCCTCCCAGTGCCCTCTCACAGTTAACGTTGCCTTGTAAAGTCTTAAGTCAACTTCTGTTCCCAGGGAATAGTACATATGTATATATTTTGACATTCTGATTTAGACACAGCAGAATGTATACTCAGTGACTCATTTCCTTGTCTGGAAGAGTGTGAATTAAAACCAAGAATTCTCAAATTGTTTCAAATTGTTTAATTGATGAGTTTTCAACCCCTCTGAACTCAGAACAATAATGTAGCCAGAGAGCTGAAAAACAAAATCTTCATAAAACAAAGTGTTTGACCAGTAATAGCAATGAAATGTTTCTTTTGAGAATTGCAAGAATGTGAGTAGCTTCTTGATAGAAAGAGGATTATGTAGATAAAAAGTCTCCAACCCTGCTCCTGAATTTTCTCTGCAATTCACTTATTTAATAAGATTAAGGGAACAGATACCATTTTTTTGTTTTGTTGTTTTAAATTTGTGTAATTTAGTCATGATGTTAAATCATTTCCAGAATTTTTCATGGAGCAAAGTAATTTGAGATGCGCAGAGAATACTTGTTGAAGCCTTTTCTAAATGCCAAATTTCCCTACCTGTAGAGTGGGAATAATGATGCTAATGAACTATTTTTTGAGAAATTCTAAAGTTTGAGAAATTCTACAGAAAAGTGTTATATGAAAGGTGTATACACAAAATATTTGTATTACAATACATTGCCAAACAATCTATTTATGTAAACATGCATAATATAATAATAAACTTCCTGATACTATTTCAGATTATATTTTATTAAGTATATTATTAATATACATTTTAGTATCAACACCAAAAACCGGATGGAAAAGTGCTCAAAGGATTTCCATTAATGTTTTTCACTTTTTGTCAGGTTCATAAAGATGTTAATGAATTTTACATTATATTCATGAGAATGAATGTCTTTCTCATCAAATAAAATGTACAAAATTCTGACCAGAAAAGAGTAACTGAGTTTGCAAAAATGTTAACACATAGTACATTTCTGAGAGAACAATTTGCAGTATGCATGGGAGAAAGCTGATAGCACTTGATCATACTGTAAATTACATAATTCTTCTCCAGCTAGTATACTTGTACTGAAAGAGAAGGAGAGAGAATTTGCCTTGCTTTATTGCCTTTTTCAGGGGTACTGAACAAAGGTGGATACATTTGTATCAATCTAAAATTGTGTGGCAAGAAAGATAGAAATAGCTATAAATAAAATTCCAAGGTATTTCAGTCTTCACTCTCATTAAATGTCAGATGAAAAAAGTAATAAACAACTACAATAAAAACTATTTTCATTTAATTTTGCTCTGGCAGAAGCAATTGCGGAAAAATATTACTCAATTTTTATTTTTGGCAAAGGAATAATTTTATTTCTCAATTATAAGGAATATTTTTTCTCTATTTTCTACTTGATTTTCCGTAACCTGTTTCCTTTACATACAGTCTATATTCATAGCTGCAAGAGGAAATTTAACCTGATTCAGTTGTGTGACATGCCATTGTAGTCAACAGAGCTGCCTCTGTATTACCAGTCTGTCATATAAAGTCATGTCCGTGTGATTCAAGATGAATAAGCTCTCAGCACAGGCCAGATTCTGCCAGGTACTGAATGCCCTAAACTCAAACCGGCTTCAAAGGAAGCATATCTATCTCTAAATACAGCATTTTCTTTGATTTCTCCATAATTACCCTAGGAAATATTTCGAATAGTACAAATATTGAGTTTAGCCAATTGCCAGAGGCAGCCTTAATGGTTTTGGATAGATCTGTGACAAGTTGCATTTGGCTCATCTTTTGGTTCCCTTCTAGCCCATGCACATGTAACAACTTTTATTTATGCAATTGTGCCTACTAAACCCAAAATGGGCTTTAGAGGTCTTTTGGAGGATAAGATGTAGACTCATGCTATGCACCAAGGTTGAGTCCATGTGCGTGCCCTGCCTCTGTGTTTGTTTTGGGGTATTGTTTTGGGTGATATTTATATTCCCCAGAATTATTTCTTTTGCAAATCTGGAACGTGGCTGTCTGTAACAGTAGTCCCTGTCATCATAATGGAAAATGTTAGCAACAAACTTATGCCCCCCCTCCACCAATTGAAAGGTTCTTCTGCTTTCCCTGCCATTCCTCACAGTCAGTGTTCTAAGCTGAGATTCCTCCGAGACCAAATATTTAAAATCTTGATAGGTACATCCAATAGAACTTAATAAATTACTCTGGGTCCTGCACAGTGAGTTTTGGAGCTAAACACACTAAAGGAGCAAAGACCTGCTTACAGCTATGAATAAGGGAAAGCAACAGAGGTGGGTTATTTCAGCCTGAGCCAGGACTAGCAGAGGAGAGAGCTCCACTCTGCAGCTCCAGAGCTTTGCAGCTTGAAAGAGCACATAGATATGACATGACTGAACCTGCTCTCAGCCTTTTTCAGCTACTCAGTATTGTCATGAAAGACAGCATCGTTGACAATCTGACCCAAACAATCCAAATTATATTTGCAATGATAAATATATCTAAGGGTTCTAGATGTGAACAAGTGGACATAATCCTGTTCACCCCTCCCTAGGGTTTTCCAAGGAGATGACATGTCTGTATAAATCAGATCTGCTGAATAAAGCACTGGCACTGTAATAAAATCATGAATATTAATAATGGGACAAAGCATACAACAAGGTGTCACAAGAGAGTGACACAGTAAGGAGAAGGAGGAAAAGCTTTACACTCTACATGGAGTAATTTCTTTGCATTACATAACCCAGTGGAAAAGGCTAAAGTGATTGCTTAAATTCAATCTTCAATATTGCTTCTCTGCAAAAACAAATGTGATGAATTAAAAAGTAAGACTTGCATGAAGAATAGGTTTGCCTGAATTCTTGAGCAAACAGAAAACTAGCCTAGAAAGATTTTTTTAAAGACCGATTTACTGATTTGTTTGACCTTATTAGCTCTCCTTTAGCAATTTCGTTGATTTTTGCCCATCAGCCCTCTGTTTCAAATCAGCTTTGAGACTTATAGGGAATACGGTTTGGTAGTATGCAAATCAGTTTTAATGAAAAAGAGCTTTCTAAAGGCAGCAAGAGAACTGAAAGATTTAATTCATCCAGGTGCTGCCTAAACTGTTTTCATTCACTTCTGAAAGGGAGAAGTGGATTTGGGTTGCTAAAACAAAAAGTGAGAGGAAGTGATAAAATACTTTAGGNAAGATAGATTTTCTATTCAAATCTCCTGAGGTGAGATTCTCAAACAAGGTCAGCATACACATCGGATTATCACTAACTGTAATGGTAAATGGGTATCAACATCCATCAGCTGCTTGTGAAAAAGACCCCAAAATAAATGTGTTCTTCTTTGACACTGCAACCCCAGCATTGCTCCTGATATTCAGCTGGAATAAAGGACCATAGATCCATTTAATTAATCCATCTCCTCTAGAAACTTGCTGTTGCTGCTTCACAGGTGGAATCTCAGTAAAGGAGGATTTTGGGGTTCTGCCTGCTTTAGGTGACATGGATTGCTCTATGAAGGAATGCGTCTTTATCTCAGTCTCCCTTTTGAATATACAGATAGTTAGAAAGATGAGGCTCCTAACTTTGTATTTAAATTAAGTCTTTAATGTTGGGTTTTGTTAATATGCTCCAGGATTAGCAAGAAATTAAAATTCTTAGTCTTTAAAAATATATTTTTATTTACATCTTTGGCTTTAATCTCATTAAATAAATGTTGGAATCAAAGAATTATATAATGGTTTAGTTTGGAAGGTACCTTTAAGATCATCGAGTTCCAAGTCCCCTGCCATGTGCAGGAACACCTTCCACTAGCCCACATTGCTCAAAGTCCCATCCAACCTGGACTTGAACACTTCCAGGGATGGGGCATCCCCACCTTCTTTGGGCAGCTTCTCCCTGAAGCCTTCTCATCTCCAAGCTGAAAAGACCCAACTCTCTCAGCCTGTCTGCATAAGAGGCGCTCCAGCCCTCTGATCATCTCTCTGGCCTCCTCTGGACTCACTCCAACAGTTCCACATCCTTACACAGGGCACTCGAGAGCTGTTTCATTTTAATGCCTATGGAGCTGCTGTTTAAAGATTAATTTTATGTCCTGTGTACAGTTACGTTGAAATTATCAGAAAGAGAAAATAGGAAGCTAAAGAATAGCCCAAAACCTTCCAGGAATCAAGGTATGAAATGGGAACATTCTCAGTTGAGTGTTATTTAATATACCTGATTATCATATTGTTCCTGAAATTAAATAGTAAATCTCAAAATGGTGCTTGCAAAATGAACATTTCATATATTAAAATACTACATTGGTAATAGGGGAAGAAGGAGGACATTGCCATATGATCACGGTACAAATATTATTGTGTTCATTTGACTAATCTTCTGTTGTACTGCACAGGCCAAAACTGGTGCAATCTGCTGAGGGGGGACCAAACAGCAGGAGAAACAAAGTGAACTAATGCCAGGAAAAGGCCAAAAGCCTCCGAGGGAACCAGTCACTGAGAGCACCGATCTGTAATGCTAACAGACCTAGTCTTTC
Organism: Grallaria varia; assembly: GCA_013396735.1. Classification (NCBI taxonomy): domain Eukaryota; kingdom Metazoa; phylum Chordata; class Aves; order Passeriformes; family Formicariidae; genus Grallaria; species Grallaria varia. The sequence goes on along the minus strand of VWZG01009391.1, from coordinate 605,625 downwards.
AATTGCAAAGAGCTGCCTGGCTGAGAGGACCTGCTGCTCTGGGGAGGTGGTCATGGGTGCAGAATTTGGAGCAGGGTGGACAGTGAAAAAGTGCTTACAGGGGAATGTGTAGGAGAATCCCTGGTGCAGGTAAGGAGACCAAGACCTAGAGAAGACCATTTAGATTTCACTGCCACTGAAAAAGTGTGAGAGAATTATCAAATATCCAGCTCACCCCCTTGAACCATTCCAGCAATTAAAGTCAGAAACACTAATGTATTTGCAGAGAGAAGAGACACTTGATCTTTTATAATGACAATAGACTAACTCTTTTGTTTGATGACATTATAAGACACAAGAGGAAGAAGCCCCAAGTAACTTTGAAAATACAGCTCCACTTACACAAAAACTCACTGATCACTTTCTTTCATGGAGTTTAGCAGATGTAATTTGTTGCAGTTGGTCATTCAAAAAAAAGAGATGTGATAGAGCTGTATCTAATATTACACTGTAATATCAAGAAGTATAATTAGATGTGATGACTACAGTATTAAAGGTCTCACTGAATTCTGATATCTTGAGTACTAGTAAATAACACTTCAAAAGTAGATGTCTTCTGAAATTTGTGCTAATCTTGGTTTAAACAGAATCTGGATTTTTTTTTTTTTTATCATTCATCAATTGATATGCTCCGTTTTAATTCTTTCTTGCTGGACATATTTATATACATACAAGTTTTCACTGATACAGCTAAAAGAGAAAAACTTCAGGCACTTTGGAAATTTAACAGAATAGTTACAAGGAATAGCTGGGCCTCTGAGGTAGATAATAAAGACAGAATAGTTTTATGAAAATGAAATCAAAATCTAAAATTATTTTTATTTCAAACAATTTTAAAAAATAGGTGTGTTTAATTTCCATAAATATTTACAATATTTGCTTTCAATTTGCTTTTAAAAAATGCTGTAAAGTTGATAAGAATATAATTATTAATAAACTTTCTTTTGTTATCTTTTTTACCTCTATAATTATGATGTTTATGGGTGGAGTTGTTACATACTGTTATTTGGAAGTCTATGGTATTTTACCTTATTCTGTCACCTAGTATTTATGGACATTTTTGTATCCCTATGTGTTCCTCAGAGTCCTTTTTGATGCTCAGAGCCTCACAAGATGTAAAATTGTTTCTCAGGGTCAGTTAGCATAATTATGCATAAGATGTTGTCTATGTGAAGGCATTCTATCTTCAATACAGAGGTATACTGTATTATTTTATTTCTTCTTTCCTATCTTTTCTTGCTTTCTCTAATTCATATTTCACTTTCAACCATTTCTTAATTTTACTGGATTATATTAAACTGTTGATACTATGATTCTTATTAAACTTAATGAATCTCCTGTTTGACCATTTCATATCTTACTCTGGTTAAAAAACGTGTTTTGTTTCCTTTTGAGCAGGGTAACAGACTGGCACCAAGAAATGTGTTGAGGCCATTTATATGCAGATGATCTGCTGTCCTGTTTCTTTCACTAAGTGCCATAAATTAGCATTCAAATTTTGCTACAATTTTGTCAGGTTTGTTTTTTTTTTATTATTCATTTCATAGGTATTTAATCCCACATCAGCCTCAGTTGTTCTGCAATATGTGCCATAATGTAACAGCTTTTTGGCTGCCACTGATGATTTTCACATTCCTTTAGTGTGAGGTTTTAATTCTGCTAACACTTTTGTTAATGAAATACATTTCACTTAATGGAATTAAATGCATAGCCTGTCTATTGCTCATTACACTATACAGTCTTAGAGTCTGGATTTAAATTTCACCCTTCTTCCATAAAGATTATCCACCACATTTTGGCCTAACAGGCACTCTGTACTTTGTATAAAGTGTGGGAAAGCTGTCATTACAAGTAAAATACCAGTAATTGTTTCAATGTTCTCTGGAATGTTTTATTTTATTCCTTTTTCTTCTGTTACTAAATATGTTTTAAATGCGTTTTCTACCATTTCTTGATGTGGAGTTTGGAAGCCTGAACTAGCAATTTGAACACCTACAACATCACAGGTAAACCTCAAATTATTTTTCCATTTTTTATACATATTATGAAACTACTTCAGAGATTATTTATAAATAAAGGAAAAACTCATACATATCTACAAGGATACAAGAGAATTAAAGTCATATAGGAATTTACCCATGAAATAATTTCTCACCAGGCACTAACTTTCCTTTCTTTATAGATTGCATATTTTGTGAAAAATCTATGGAACTTTTTTTGTTTCCAATTCAATTTTTGTTGGGATTCTCAGCTTCTGAGTGGAATCATCTGGAGGTGAAGTCCAGTTTTTGGTTTTTTATGAAGATTTTGGTACAGACTGGGATAAGGAAAACCTTTGGAAATTTCAGGTTTGTTCAGGTAGGATTCTTTTCTAATTGGATTCTTTGTTGTCTTGGATCAACAGAATTTTTAATTCTCTGCAGAATAGATCCTTTGGACTTACAACAGATAGCTGGAAAGCAGGGTATCTGCCTCACCGGATTAAGAGAGTATTGTTTCTATGTTTAATTTAATTTAGTATGGGTTTAAATGGGATTAAATTAATAGAAGTACCTTTTTTTGGTTTTTTAATTCTTTCTTGACTCTACAGCTTCTGAATGAAAATTACATTCTTGTCCCCACCTTTGCTATTATCAGTGAGTTTATCTGAAGTAGAGCAGTGACTATCTTGCCCATAGTCTTACATACCTGAGACAGGGAAAACAAGGTCCAAAACTCAAAGCCAGCTGCACTGCTGCTGAATCACATTGCTTCACCTCTACAAAAAGACTTGCAAGGGATCAAAGGTTTCCTTAGAGCCTTCCTTGGCATCTACAACACTTTGTCAAAACTTTCCAGTGTAACAAAGCAGCTTTTCTCAATGAAACTTCTTCAGCCAGAAAATCTCTGACTGGCTTGGCCTCCTTCAAAGGCTTCATTTAGAGGGTCACCAAGGATCTGGTTTCCTCAGCTTTTCTCCTTAGGAAACCAGATCATAGGGTCTTTTTTTTCTGGAATTAATCAGCTTTGACTCTGCTGAAAGTACTTCAGGTAGAATCTTTTGAAATTGATTATTTTGAATATTTAGGGTTTAGTTACATTTTGCATATGCATTTATGATAAGTTATGAGAAATCCAGGAGCTATTTTTTTATCTGAATGTGTTTGGCTACTGTCAATGTTCCCGTCTGCCTATATTGGGAATGGGAATAAACAAAATGAGCACCAACAGAAATCACATTGATGCTTTTGCATCTGACTTTCTAGGTACTGAGTTGTATGTGCTGGACTTTCCTTTCTGGGATGTGGCAATGTCCTATCAATGTGATAGCCAGTTGTTAGAATGTATTTGGCTTTTCTGCTGTTATAACCATGATTGGTTCTTTTCTGCTTTCCCATTGTCTAATCAACAGAGAATTGTTAACAGAGTGTACAATTGCAGAGCTAGGATGTTCAGGTGGATTTAAATAAATCAAAGCGCCCTCTTATATAAGTGAATCAAAATCAAGCCTCTTGTAAACTTAAAAAAATCTTTTTGGAGTTTCTCTGTCCATTTTCTCTAATCTTTTCTACATCCTTCACTCTCTCTGCCTGACTTGCTCTGTGATCTCTGCCATGCTAAAAGTTAATATGCTTTTTTCATTTCTTTTACTCCAGCAATATTTTCCTGGTAAACTGCACTCTTGTCTTTTCCTGCTACATTATCTTCTTCCTTCTGATGTTCCTTTTCTTTTTCTTAGTTATCTTGGATGGAGTGCCTAACAGGTTCTGTACTGGATGCTAAAATAATTGTTATATCTATGACATAATCTTTCCTTATCAGACAGGTTTCAAAATGAAGAGTAGAAGTGGGAAGAATGCACAGTGCGTCTACAGACAGCATATTCTGAAGCATGACAGATACACCATTGAGTCTGCTTGAGCCTTCAACAACACCAGAGACACTGATTGGCACTGAAAAGGGGGAGGCAGAAGACACATGACAGGTCACCGAGTTCAACAGAATACATTACATAAATGGAACAAAAGACAAGAAATCTTTCAAATCTAGTCTTCTTATTGCATAGGCAACCAGGTGAGAGGACATCTTTAACAGAAGAATCATTCTCCATTAAAACACAGTTAATTATATTTTTACCACTACTGCAAGTGTTGGGAGTCTGGAAAATTCACTTTTCTGATGGTTGGAATCATCCCTGCATTTCTTATCTAAGCGTGAGTTGCTTTTCCATTTGTCAGCCTTTCCCTATAGCTTTATTTGGCTGTTTTCCAGTCTGGTGTCTAATAAATACATTTACACACAACAGTCATATCCCCTTTCAGATTTTTGCTTAGTCAGACAAAGCAGTAAAACATTTCAGTCTCCTCCCTGAGTGGTGGCTCTCCAGTCTGCCAGCCATTGCAATTGCACCTCTCTGCAGTTATTCCAGTTTCAGCATATTTTCTTGACTCCAAGGGACAAAGATTGTGTGCAGAAGTTCACATAAGGACACGCTCTCAGGTCTTTAGATGGCATGAATATTTCTTTTTTTATTACAGAAAAATATAGTTCCATATTTCATGTGTACATATAAAATATTCAGGTATATGTATTTTATGTAATCAAAACCCCCACTGCTAATTTTTCGTAATGACTATGTTTTCCATCTTAATGGAAACTCTAGACTTCATACTTTTTCTCTTCATACCTGGATCTTAAAACAAGATTGATCCTAAGACTGATTTTTGAGAATTCCTGCTAGTAAATTTCCTGCAGTTTGATGCTGCTTCTTTCACTACCACCTGTTGCCATCTATCCATTAGACAATCTCTTATCCACTTTACAACTCTTCTCCTAATCCCCTGTTTCCTATGTAATGCTGTATCATATGCAGCACAGATATAGATAAGATGCATCACAAATCCTTTGTCTAGAAAGTCAGTTATCTTAGTAAAGGGTAATAACAAATTCACTTCATATGATCTATCTTTAGTAAATCCTTTTTGTATGTTATCCCATTTTCTATTTACCTCCCTGTCTTCAATTATTTTTCCTTCAGAATTTCCTCTAAAGCAACTGAGGTCAAAATAATGGGTTTGTAGCTGCATAGGTCTCCCTTTTATAAATGGATAATACATTTGCTCTTCTCCAGTCAGCCAGTATCATGTCTGAGCTGCTTCCTACTAGGTTTGGGATTTCATGTTCCCTTTCTTGTCAGATTGTGGAGTTTATTTGATGCCTCTCCCTGTCCTGAGTATATTGTACTTCTAGCTTTGCTTCAAGTTTGCCAATTCCTACCATCACAAGTTCTTTCCCATTATTTATCCTGTTCCCTCTCCTAAAATATACATGAAGTAGTCACATAGTTTTTAATTGTAAATAGATGTTCTTTACTTCCCTTGTATTAAAGTGCCATCCTTTATTTAGTCTCATCTACATGAAGACTGCTTTGCTCTTTGTTTAAATATCTCTTCCAAATTGTTGTTCAGTTTGAATACTGACAATTTTCACTTTAATTGCACCTCTAGTACACATCTGTCTGTTGAGACGTCTTTTTTATTTCATCCTGTGTCCTGCATGTCTCTAGCAATCTTGAAGGAGTTCTTCATTTGTGTGGAATACCTGGGCCACTTTTCCATGCATTCTCTTCCCTTCATCATCTGCACATTCAATGTATCTTTAGCAACTTTGATTTAAAGAATTTCCAAGGGTCTTCCATATTCAAGGTCTGGAATAGTCTAGTCTGTCTAATTTCACTAACAAGATCTTTTAGATTAACAAAATGTGCCCTTTGAGCCATAAAGCCTTATGTTTATTGATTGTTCCATTTCACTTAAGTGAGCTTAACTCATGATCAGGTTGGGAACCAGTTTTCTCCTAGTATCTGTATTGCTTATTAGAAGAAAGACAGTGAGAGCTTTGTCTCTTGCTGGCTGTTGACTGCTTGGTGAACATATGCATTCCTTTGGCCCAAACATGTTCTGCTTGACACATACCAGCCTTTCTTTTTCCTTTCTAATCTATCAGAGTATTAGAAGGCAGTTACACAAGTTTACTTAGTCTTTCTTCAGATCTTTCCTGAGTAGCTTGTGCACCTCAGTACCTTGGTCCCACCATGTAATTTTACCTTCTCTTGCCTGATCGTCCACTAGTATTTCCGCAACCATAGCTCAATTTTCATTGAGCAGATTTTCTTCTTGTGTACAGTAAGAAGATGTGAAGGTGACACTATCCTCTACCAAAGTTTCCATATGTTTCTAAAGGTTCTTCTCTTAAGTGTGGATCTCAGACCTAATCTTTTCCATGGATATTCAGCAAGCTACCACTCCCATGAGTCTTTACTTTCTAGGCATTTTTCCCCTACCTAAAATGAAATTATTTAGTCTAATCATCTTCGATTTATTCCGGTGGGAATTTTATAGCATCACTTTTCCACTGAAGAAAATGAAATTGAAAAAAGATTCTTCCCTATTCCTAGAAGAATACTTTTTTTTCCTTTTCCACCCACATCCCACATCCTCCTTCTTGAGAAATGAACTCACATCCTGCTCTGTGGAATTGATCTAGTCCAATTTAGTTGTTTCTGATTAACACAGGCTCCCTGTTCATGCAGATACTATTTTATCTTAGTCTATTTTGCCTTCTATTCAACAGGTGATTTTTCCTTTTGTTCTTCTCTCCTCACTAAATCTTTAACATTCTCATTCCTCTTTGGATCCTAGCAGCCTACTTTTTTTTTTTTTTTTTTTTTTTTTTTTCCCTGGAATTAACTTTTCCACTGCCTTTCTACCTTCTCTTTTGGTTTTGTCTGTTGTACTTTTTTCGTCTCCCAGATGACAAGCATATTCTTTTGCTTTCCTCTGTTTCCCAGATTGCTCCACTTGTTATTTTTGTTGCAGGCTTCCCTGACTCACCAATCTCCCCTGAGGTATCTCTTATATGACCTCTCGCTCAACAAGTGCCCATAAATCTCCAGTTGCTCTTTCTGACACCATTTCCTCAAATCCACATCTTCATTTAACATTGCCTCCAGGCACATGCCCAGTAAGGTCTTCTCTTGATGAACTTTAGCAGATGACAGTGCAAACATATACATCTTTCCGGAGCATAAGATGCACCCTACAGCTTCTGCATCCAGTTCTTATTGTTCCGGTAATTTTTCTTGATTCCTCCATGGCTGTTTCAACTTCTTACACCAGCATTTCCTCTTCCCTGTACCTTTAAGGTGATCATCCCTCTTGTTGCTGGATATTTCTTCCTTTTTCTAGGATTCCCTGTTGCTGGTAACATAGAGGTTAGTGGGTCTGAACAGCTATGCCATTATCAGCTTGGCATACTTGCAGGACTGAGGAGTGTATTGCAGGGTGCAGAGTAATAAGAGCAAATTTGGTTCACAGTCCATCTTTTTCAAAGCCATCTATCAACCAGGAGGCTGCTTTATACAGCTATCATATACAGGTTTGATATTGAGACTAGACTTCTGAGTGCCCTGCTGGAGTCAGATTCATCTGTTATTACCTGGCGTGTGGTCACTGGAAAAAGAACAACTGAGAAAATAAGAAATAAAATTTGGGGTCCAATGTATGAGTAAGATATGACCAAAGAACACAGCTGAGAAGTTCTGGAGAGTGCACAGGGAAGGATGATATTCCAGTCAGGTTAAATACTATCTGAGTAAATATTCAGGCGTCCTTGCCTCTCATAATAAAATAATCAAACACCCAAACCTCCAGTGAACCAAAAGCATTTCACAGAGGAAGCACTTTATGGGGTACACCAATAATTATGTGTCAGAGCGTTTTTTAGAAAATCCAAATATATTCTCCATTAATTTCTCCAATGTCTTTGTGACCATTTATCTGTGGCAAATTTTACTGTTAATGTGATATTTCCAAGTAGCATTACTAGATTAAGTATTGTACTTACGTTATATTCTGTTCAGACAGAAACATCATTCCAGATTCTGTGTTACAAGTAAATGCTGGGATGCTACAAAGACTACTCATAGGCTTTACCCCAGATATGTGAAACAGGAACACACTCATGTTAGACTCAGCTTGATCTGCAAATGAACTGGAGACAGAATTTAGCCATGGTTGTCTTTGTAGACATTTTCATCCTATCGATCTCTGAATAGGCAGTATTTTACATTAAGATATGTTTCTTACAAGACAACATTCAAGTGTTTTATGGTCCATTTTGTCCCACCAAATCTCATCAATTAATAATTCTCAAAGAATGCAATTGCATCGTTTCCCCTCTTCAGACATTGATGAAAGAACATGTGACCAGTCGTTCTTTTCATGAGTTTTGGTCTAATTTCTGAGCAGAATGAATCCATGTAGAGGTTTACAAAATTTTATACCACGGTGTAAAAAAACAACTTATTTCAAATACTCTAAACAAAAGAAACAAAGTTTAGTTCAGGATCCTCTTGGATTGGCTGCAGGTTCAAAAAGGTTGAACATACTCTCGTATTTCTCTAATCAGCTTAAGTACTGCATTTAAATCAAATCAGGAGTGTGCAACAGGTACTGTTTGTGGTATTTATGGTAATAAGGGAGAAATTCTGAAGTGGTTGAATGCAAATTTTTTGCCTCTCTTTTGTCTTGATAGGTTTTAGACAACATCGGAAACCCTGGCTGGAGCGCACACCATCATCCTGTTAGTGATCTGCCCGCACAGCATGCTTTGAATGCCACCATCTCTTAACTATTTTAAAGATACCTGTACACTCACCAGTGGTAAATCTGTCACAGCACACTTGGAAATATCCCATCTCCGCTTGTACAAGTTACTAGGTTCAAAATATTTCTGTGTTTAAAATTATTTAGCAGGGTTTACCAGATTTATAATCATTAGAGGCTTGCAGTCCAAAACCCTGGCTGCACGTCAGGCTGAGTTATTAAGTGTTTATAGAAATCTGATCAAATGGACCATCATAAGCTGGGGGGGAGCAGGGGCGGGGGTGGGGGAATCTGTTTGAAACTCGCCCGTAATGCCAGCTTTCCTCCTCTTACGACTGCGACATGAAGAGGGAGCTGTAGCTCTTCCGAGCCGCGGCTCTGCCGGCGCCAGCGCTCCCGGCCGGGCGCCCGCTCCGCTCGCCCTCCGCCCTCTCCTCCGCGCCCCTCGCTCCTTCACTCACTCACTCACTCGTCCTGTTTTCTCTCTCTCTCTTTTTTTTTTAATCCCTGTGCCCCTGTGCCAGTTAATTTAAATGTATCTGTTCAAGTGGAGATAATCCATGCAAATCAGAGGCACTGGCTCCCAGTGCTCGATTCACAAAGAGAGCTCAGCTTCAGGAGGTCACTCGTTCACAGCTGCTCCTCCCATTATATTTTTCCCTTATTGCAGAACTGCTGCATGTATACAGTGACTGAAAGGACTCAATTTACTGCAACTGCTGCCGGGCTTTACTTACAACTTTCTTTAAAGGGGGACTTACCTTCTATCACTCTCACTAAGGTAGGAAGTCTGATTCTTCTAAAGACATGTAATGCCTCCAGTGTTTGCTCTTTATTAGATCCCACTATAATGATGCATATTGTTGTCAGAATTAGCTCCTAATAGAATTGCACCAGGAGCCTGATGCTTTTTTGTTGCTTGTGTGTATAGAGGCAACTGTTTATACAGCGCATTTACTGTTTATTTAGCCAGCTATGTATCCCCTACCCCCTGGTTTTCTTTTCCTTTTCATAATGGCAGGTAGGATCTCAGCGCAGCAGCTTTCTAATCGACAAATGTGATCTTCAGCTAAGTTTGTATTCTCTTTTTTAAATCTTTTCTAATGTCTGTGTAAGTCTGTGCACTGCACTGTACCCCCCCAAAGGACAATCAGAGAGCGTTCTGGCCTGAAACCTTATTAAGGTGCTATCTCTGAAGCAGAACAAACTGTTGAAAGGTTTTAAACAAAAATAAAAAGGTCACCTTTTACTTTGCAGTGTTGTAAACAAGGAAACTCCAGGCCTCACTGCAAATGGGCCTGTCATAAATTCAGACCACAAGATAAGCATATAGTTAATAGAATTGCCAGCAGAAGTGGTGAAATGGAACCCTCGGTGTTCTCTGTTAATATTTATTGTTCAGAAAGGTTGGACAGGCAGTGCTTGCTGTGCAAAAAAAGTGCAACTCTGAAACAACTATCTGAAGATGATTCTTAAAAAACTCCTTAAGAAAAGTCAGTCACTACGTCACTAATTGCATTCTAACTTTGAGCATACATCACATGAAATATTGAACTAGTGCATCTGACAGCACACACTGTCTTTATGAAAGCAGACAGTAAATTTTGCATTTATTAATGTATATTTCTTTGAATTTGTTGTCAGAGTTCAGGGCTGAAAATAATTGAAATAACTATATAAACAACTTTCGATATGTTAAATCACAAGTAATGGATTTGAAGAGTAATGTATTGTAAAAATTAGAATTTTTTCTGACTCGCACTTGTCCCAGAGTAAAGTTCTTGTTTGTTGTCTTGCACAGCTGGAGTTAAAAAATGACAGCAATTAGATTTGGAGCCACCCTGCTTTTTTAT